>JANEYF010005622.1:0-55250 GCA_029963845.1 Rhamnusium bicolor | reverse complement strand
AGAGCGTTAAATTCCTCCTTCAAAGAAGTCCGCGGCGGCATATCTCTACGATGAATAGTTAAGGCGTTACAATGAGTTAAATATTTATTATTTTTTCTGCTGTATATCAGTCAGCCGTATGGCAACGCGCATGCGCGATCTTTATGGGCTCACATATCTTTTTTACGAGAAAGTGATACTGAGGAGGAAGAAGAAGAATTTGATGAAATTCAAACAAATCGAAAAGATGAACATGCAGATGAGGAAGCCGAAGAAGATTGTATATTAGAAGATTCAGACGAACCTAGCTCTTCTGTTATAAAAACCCGCCTTTAATAAATGTTGTCATTGAATAACAATTTTCATTGAATAATTATGTCATTAATGATTAAATAAATATGTTTTCATTAAAAAAAATATATATCTATAATTTAAACTGTTGAAAGAAATAAAAATTTAATGATTTGAAGCAAGTCCACTTTGAAATGGTCTATGCAGGCAGCCATTACGTGAGAAATGCCCGTTAGGCGCGCATGCGCGTTGCGTATACAGCTGACCAGTACGCAGTAGAAAAATAATAAACATTTAACTCATTGTAACGCCTTAACTATTCATCGTAGAGATATGCCGTCGTGGACTTTTTTGAAGGGAATTTAACGCTCTATAAAAAATATTCTGAGCAATTTTTCTCTATCTGTTGCCGTTTTCGAAGCGTTTGAAGTTGAATATTTAGAAACATCGATTTTCATCATTTTCACAACTTTAATTGTTTATAAATTAAATTCTTACTCATATAACTTACGGCAAAATTGACTATGAGAATTAAAAAAAAAAACTGATCGAATGGTATTGGTCGGGAATGGTTGGAAATTATCGTGAAAATGGGCCTGATTTTTGCTTAATTTGACTGGTCTATATTGCCAGTTTTATGATCGGGCCTGATTACATTCGTGTTTTAATTTTTTCATTTATCTCCGTTCTTGTTGAAAAATAAAAAAGTGAAATATGTTGATGCTTTGACATATGAACAGGAAAGATAAGTCAATCAACAAACACGTTGTTTTAAATATAACTTTTTTCAATCATATGATTTTGCATTTTGAAACTTTCGGTAAAATGATGAAAATACCAACCAAATTAAAGCACAATATGGAGGGTTACTTTTTAAAAAATCAATGACGTCACAAAAACAAAGGTCATTGTGGTAACGACGCCTTTTTGAAAATTAAATAGTGTTATCAACAGTTTTCTGAAGTCATTGGTGGGTATTATCCATTTTATCGAATTTTGTGCGGAACTTTTGCACTCCCTATATACTCCTAGCAGCATGCACAGATTGGGGATATCATAAATCGTTAAATCTTTCAAAACTAAATATCATTTTAAAAAATATCACAGTATAGAGCGATTTTTTTAAATAGTAAATTATTTTTTTTTCGGGAATTTTATGTTTTAAATTCACATGTCTAAAATTTTACTATAAATTTTCTAATGTCGTTTTCCTATGTGTATGTGTACGAGTATACTCACAGATATACAACGAGACAAAATAATGAAAATCCTAATATAATTTTATAATAGGATACAAATTGCCCTTGGGTTTTGTGATGTAATATTTGTATTAATATTATAGTATTATGATACCCGAAATATGAATTGTAGCATCATTTCCAAGTGGCTGTGCATTAATTTAGCTTTTGTTTATATATGATTATTTTTTGATTCCAATAGCTTCCATTATTATAATTTGTCCATTGTTTGGTGAACATTTCATAAAACAATGTTTTTTACGGTATATCTGCAACACAAAAATGTTGTAAAAATATCGCTTTAATGCATTAACGCATTACAAAAAGATATCAATTTAAAATATACAAACTACAGAGCAAATTTCTCCACGGTTTTAAATAACAGAATTTTTTGGTACTTAGTCACATCATGCAGAAGAACTCTTAGGTAAAAACACGTCATCGTAGCAGATGATTTTGAAAGTCTCTTACTGTTGGACACCAGTTCCGCCACTGGGAAATTCAAAAAATCTATCAGGTCAGATTGATTTGTATTATGACCCATTAATGCAAATATCAGCACTTCACTGCAAAACTGTACAAATCTAAGGCTGGGAATCTAATACGAATGAATTCGAGTATTCGAATATGCTGGTATTCGAATACGAATTATTCTAATGGGAAATTATTCGATATTCGAAATATTCGAATACTCGAATATTTCAGTAATCGAATATTAAAATATATTATTAAATTATGTACGAATATGCAGTATGCATCCAACAAAAGTAGGTAGATAGTAGGTATAGGTAGGTACCTATTCTAAAATCCAAATATATAAATAGACCACATTAGTGGCACGTTTTAATTCCCAGTCAAACTGTTCCATCTCTTTTCTCGTCTCGACCTTATTCTTCCTGTACTAAGGCAGGGGTTAAAATTAAATTTAAATTTTAGAAGACCTTAAATATTTAACTATTGACTTTTCATGTATTTGTTTTACCTTCATTGCGTCTTTTTTAAAAACATTCTAATTTTAGAGCACTTTTATTTTTTTCGAAGGGGAAACATAGTTATAACACAAAAGTATAATAAACTAGCTCCGTTTTCGTTTTATTTAAGCTTCAATAGTTAAATGTGAACAATAGCGCCTCAATCTTAAAATAAAATACTAACTAAATAATTCTGACCCTTAAAGCACATGTACAGGAGACATACCCTATTGTGGGTATGGAAAGCAAATCAAATTGCCTGCTTAGTGGATTACGTCACGACTATTATTGTGGTATATCCAACCAAATACTCAAATAGAGTATTCACTATTCACTAGTATTCAGTGCTATACCTATTAATAATGAATATTCGAGGATCCGGATTATTCGAATACCTATTAGAATAATTTCGGATTAATCGAGTATTCAAATATTCGAATTATTCGAATAGGTATTCGAATAATTCGAACTATTCGAATATCTGAATACTCGAATAATTCGAATATCCTAATACCTATTCGAAAATTCGAATAATCCGAATATTCGAATATCCGAATAGTTCGAATATTCGAATATTTTTTTCGAACGGATATTCGAATACTAAAATCTGGAAAATTCCCAGCCTTAGTACAAACTATAAATCATGAACATGAAGTTAGTGAAAAATGTTGTCACAAAACTGACTGGAATATGTAGACAGAAAATTTCAGTGAAATATAAAAAGTGATTTTTTCTAATTTATGTTGAAGTGATGATAGAAGTACTCAATTAAATATTAATAAGATTCGTGGCACCATTTAAAGTCCAATTCTGCATTAAACTATCAGGCAGAAGGAGGGATTTGTCATCCAGACTTATAGGTAGTAAATGGGCATATTGCATCACGATGTCCAGATTAGTATGAATAAGAAGAACACAAGGATCAAGCTGAGCCCCGAGGAGGAGTTTCAAAGTTAACTTACTAATATATTATATACAGCATGCGTATTTAATTACTAGATATTGGTCTCTTAAATTACAATGCTGCAATGTAAACCAGATACAGACAAGCCGTCGCTGGTTAGTGTTAATGTTAGCAGAACAGATTAAAGAAGATCAAGAAAGGTTGTGAGAAATGAAGATGAAGATTTAATTTTAAAATCGGGATATATAACTATATTATCTTACCGCATATAGCAATAAGGTATACTTGTTTTTATTATAGAAAATCCTGAAACGTCCACCTATAATGCTGCTCGAATTCTTAATAAGTCCCGCAAAAAAATATTATCATTGTTTTGAAATTTATACACACCGTCGACTTAGATGTTTATCAAATACTCGATTTGACAACCGATCATATGTTACAGAGAGAAACTTCTGTTGGGAAATGCTACGGAAACTAGAACGGAACGTGGATTTTTGATTTTTAGATTAGTATGAATAAGAAGAACACAGGGATCAAAACTGGGCCCCGAGGAGGAGTTTCAAAGTTCACTTACTAATATATTATGCATGCGTATTTAATTACTAGACATGGGTCTCCTAAATTACAGTGCTGCAATGTAAATCAGATACAGACAAGCCGTTCTGGTTAGCGTTAATGTTAGCAGAGCAGAGATTGCAGAGAATTAATTTTTCATCTAGCTGTTGTGCGGTCAACAGCGCACACTACGTGCGTTAAAATTCAAATTTCAGTCTTCCTTCAATATATTATGTCGAATAGGTACTTTAATACACATAACGTATATGACGTATGAGCATATTTCTCCATCGGTTTTACCCAATTTTTTCGATTCTTCTTGTATTTATTGTTTTTAGACATTCGTAGACCAAAAAATCAAGAATACCAATCTACAGATAAAACCAGGAAGGGACAAATATGGTCACTCATCAGCTCTGCTGAACCACGCTCACCGATTTGCGACTGTGGTTCCCCCTCCGCTTCTGATGGTCAAACGTAAATTACTCATATCAATGGCTATGTTCGCACGTTTGTGGTTTTATCTGTATATAATTATTAAGTTTTACTCAATCTTATCGTTTGATCACAGCTTTCAGATTTCAAAAGATTTTTCTATTAAGCTGACGGTCTAATATTCTGCCGCAACTAGAGGAAATATGTACACCTGTGGTTGTAGATTGATGAGATAGATCTATAGGGCAATCTCAGTAGAAGTGGTGAATCTGACCATACGCTATCATCTTATAGAGGTGTCAATTGAGATGAAAGAATATGTTATTTTTATTTTAATCATAAATAAAATAATAAAAAAATAGTATTACATGTTTTTCCTTTTACTTGACAGGTCGCTTATTCGAGGTTAGGAAAATATAGACAATTTAACATTCAAAGAGTCTAAGATAAATTTGATTTATCAACATAGGTTGATTGATTTACAATAAATTCAGAACAGTCCAAAAGAATAATCGACACTTGCACTGAGACTATTTAAATTTATTTTGGCATCATCGATTATAAAATTGTTCATACTTTCTTAAACCCGAATGACCTGTCAAGTAAAATGAAAGGCATGTAATATCCATTAATTTTTTTATTCTCGTATTTATGATTAAAATAAAAATAACATTATTTTATGTTAATTGACACTTCTATGAAACTTTTTTTATTATAGATACGTTTCTACGTAAAATTTTATTACAACGGCTTTATACCGAGATATTAACTTTTACAACACACTCCAAACATACCTGCTTCATCATCATATCTCTCATAATATATCCGGTTCATAAGTAAAACGAATATTATTTTCCCCATTGTAGTAGTAAATATAGGGTGATCACTTAAAAGTGATAAATGCGTTTTTCCAGGAAGTTAGAACTGTAAAGTGGATCGTTAAATCACATGCCTAACTTATAAATTGTGGTAACATTAACAAAAAAATCACAACGCACAGCATCGCCATGCAGTGTACGAGAACTTTAGCGACTTCTGTAAAATTTTATAATAGTATATTAATCAGCTAGCATATAATGATAGCTATTATTCACAAGGGTGAAGTAAATCACTCTAGTGAATAACAGCCACTACATACGTGTAGAATACTATACTTTATCCACGACTATTAATAAATGTGTTATGCCTATTTGGTATTCCAGAACTTACAAACCGAATCTCGTGGATTCATAAAATAAGATTAAATAGATTTTTGTTGTCTTCATGTGCGAACAAATTGACTAGAATAATCTATTCTATTATAATTGATAATTATGTCCTAAAAATAGGAAAATTGTATTTAAAATTCATGAGAGTCATGCCGAGACGGCATTTCTCGCAAATGGATTAAAAGGAGACCAAGAAAGGTTGTGAGAAATAGCAATAAGGTATATTTGTTTTTATTATAGAAAATCCTGAAGCGTCCACCTATAATGCTGCTCGAATTCTTAACAAGTCCCGCAAAAAAAATTGGCACTGTTTTGAAATTTATAAATACCGTCCACTTAGATGTTTATCAAAAGCTCGATTTGACAACCGATCATATGTTACAGAGAGAAACTTTTGTTGAGAAATGCTACGGAAACTAGAACGGAACGTGGATTTTTTTATTAATATAATCTTTTTAGATGAATCAACTGTCACTACAGCGGGGATATATAAACGCAGAAATAAATATTATTGGGCCATTCGAAAATCCAAAAGGAATCCAGCCTGTAAAAACACAAGCGCGATTATTAGAAACAGGATTATTGGGCCAATATTCTTGGAGCATTATCTAAATAGGGAGATATTTAAATTTGTCACAAACTAGAGTTGAGGAACAATTGAAGTCATTGGTGCAATAAACGGCTAAACGTCAATTTGGCTCAAATAGAATTAAGATCAGATTACTACTACTATTTAAAATAAGCTGTATCATTTGCTTCCAAGTGCATTGAGAGGAAATTTATTTATTTACATGCACGTAAAAAAGAAAATATATCAAATTTCATGTTACGTTTAAAAACATGTTTTCCACTTTTCTTAAAATACGATTTTCTGTACTTGACTGAATCTTGCAATAGAAAATGTCCCTAGATGCATAGATCAACAAGATGGACATGTGGAGCAATTATAGGTATAACTACTTATATTTCATATTGACAGAAAAATGTAGGTTTTCTTTTCTTTATGTTATTTATTTATTATTAGTAGAGTCTGGATTCGAATATATATGACGTCAATATCAGGGACAAATCCATGAAATCGCTGTAAACAGATGTTCAGAAATGATAAACATGCCACATGTATCAGATTAAAATAGTGACAATTACTAAAATATATGAGAAAGGATATCATTTACAAAATAAAAGTATTGGACAATAAAATACCTTTGACACTAGAGCTTAATTTGTTCAAACTAGTATTTTTTATGTTAGTGGGTAGTTTGTTATATAATTTTGCCCCTGTAATATGGACTTGATTTGTACAATTCTAATCTATGTTAGTCATATTGCAAATTTTGGTATGCCTGGTATTATAATCGTGATATTCATTTTGTAGATTAAAATCAGAAATATTCTGTTTCACAAATTTCAATATATCTAATATATAGATACAAGGAAAAGTTAATATTTGTTCTTTAATAACAGTTTGTTTACAGGATTCTCGATATTTCAAACCAAACATACAACGTATGGCTCTTCTTACATTATGAATACTCTATTAGCTGCCGAAGAATATCCGTAACAAATAATTCCATACCTTATAATAGATTCGAAATTGGAGTGATAAAAAGTTTTTGTAACTTCTATGCTAGTGATAGAAAAAGGCCTTTTTAATGTAAAACAAAAACTTAAAAATTTTTACCAACATCAACTGATTTATCTTTTAACTTTATTAGAGGGCTGCTTATATAATTGGCATTAAGTGGATGAAATTGCAAAGTAGTGTTTTTCTTGATTCATCTTTAAGTGAATACTGCCAAGATAGATACTGCCAATACATTGTTATTTAATTGCTGAATTACCTCATCTTGGTTTTTATTATAAGCAAATAGTGTCATATCATCTGCAAATTCACAGTGAGAAACTGAAAGGTACCCATCTAGATCATTATAATATATTAAAAACAACAAAACACCTAAAACACTTCCTTTCTGTCTAATTCACATATTTGTAAACTTAAAGCTACTATTACTAGGTATAAATTATTCTTCAAAAAATTGTATGACCTGTATTATTCTACTATTATGAAAAACATTTTTGTAAATAATTATTATTATTATATACTAAAGACCCTAAAATTATTTTTTTCATATATCTATTTGTTTACTTTGTTGTAGTAGGGACGCACAGTGGACGGAAACGCCGAAAAGCTGGCCAAAATATAAAAGCATTGAGCTATTTTACTGAAATTGTGCATACAGGGGTTTTTTGTGACGCTGATCAAGAATCCGAAGTTGAATTTTGAAAAAAACAAAATGGCGGCCATGAAATCCTCCCAAAACATACCAAAAATCGCCAATTATCGCTGCATTTTTACAAAACTTTGTATACGGTTTTTTTTGGGTCGCTGATGAGGAATCCCTCATAGAATTTCAAAAAAAATTACGGTCAAAAATATATACATAGTTCAAAAATTATTATGGAATTGAAGCGAATTCATGTGTTTCATTTGTTTCGGGAAAATTAGGATCTGGGAAATGGAATAAAAATGTGTAATGACTTTGAAAATTAATTTTATTCAATTACTATCTGAATTACATTCATCGTCCTCTTCGTCGTTTTCATGAGAACGCATTCAAAAGGAGCCCACTTTATGGTGCACGAATGTGCATGCATCCGTGCATTCGCGCACCATTTGGTCAATATCTCGCAAAGATGCAAAAAAGATGCAGCTAATTTTTTATACACTTTCGAAAAAAATGTTCATTGAACACATTCCAATAAGTTTCAAGACCAACCATCACCAACCGCGTAACTTATGGCTTTTTTTGTGGAGTTTATGAATCATTGCATGTACAAAAATGCACTCCACTTCGATAATTATTTACTAATTACCATATAAATAAACTGATCTGATACTGAGATATTTTAATTGTACTTACTTTCTGATGCAGAATCCATTTTTATGACAGAAAACTGCACTTTGAGAATTTTTACGCTGCAGACAAAATTTATCGATTTTTGAAGCGTTGCGAGCTGCCGAAGTGACGCGCTGCACGGTCGGACAATAAGTAATTTCCTCGCTTAGGTAGTGAACCCGGACCGGTATTAACGGACGTTTCTAATGCTAGGGGTACCACTACAACGATTTAAAACGTTTCCATTTAAAAAAAAAATCTTCATTTTTTTAATTTTGGCCAGCTTTTGGCGTTTCCGTCTACTGTGGGACGTGTAAAAAGAGTGGATTTGTTTATGGGAACATCAAAAGTTAAATTAAATGACTTAAATTGATACCGTTTTATCTTGGATTAAAATACGCGATAATTTCTGTTGCGACTACATCTGTTCCTGAAATCTAATAATCGGATCCGGAATCTAATTATCACCAAAATATATTTCACGTAACAATCTATAACATTTATCTCTACACCTTTGTTTTACACAATAAGGCATAATATTTCAGGAACGGTCGGAGCAAATACCAACACATATCTTTTTGATTCAGCGAGGAAAGATCTTTCAAAACATGTAAACATATACAGTGTTCCATTTAGAAAACATTATGTCTTTTTCTCGACTTTCCGACGCATTTACTATCACCAAAAAAACTAAAATCTACAATTTTTGTCTCCAAATTTTTTTCGTGTCTCTAAAAATTAAGACTGTATGTGTCAAAATATATACATATAACTTTCCAGTACCTTATGTAAACCTTAATCGACTAATAAAAAGTAAATTATTAAACCAATTGCTGTTGCATGGTACAATCAAGTAAAAACGCGACTACAATTATGGTTTTTGTAATACACTAAATTATTTCTGCTGCCATTTAGCTAAATAGGGCTCTAAGAGAGTAATAGTGTTTTGTAGCTACCCATTAAAGGTCATTTGTTATTTAATATAAATTATAAGGCACCCTACCCAAAGCAGCAGCCAAGAAACCGTGCGAAATTTGTGTAATAAAAAGTTCATCGACAAAGTTATAAGCTTAATTAATGTAGGTGCTAATCTATAATTTAATTGTTTGGGGCATTAGCATTGTTTAATTGAACGTTAAATTATGAAAACAGCGTAAAGTGAAAACGGGTATCTTATCTGGTATTATATTTCACTTGTTTCTAAAATGTGTGTATTAGTAATTCACACCTATAAAGTATGTTTAAGTGGTGTAGCTCAAACTGTCTTCTGCGAAGAGCAACAGTTTATACACATTAAAATAATCTGTGCCTTGATCTTGGAAAATAATGTATTCCCCTATTATATTAAGAGAAAAGTTTTGATTTATCATAATTATTTTCATGTATATCTCAAATAAACTGCTGACCAAATGAAATTAATAATCTAATTCTCTTGTATAATTTCGAAGAAGATTTCTTGCAAATTTCGTTAGAAATAAACTGGCTTATCGATGATATTAAACTAAGATAGAAGACATTGTATATAGAGTGCATGATGACACATGCGGGAAATTTTTGTAAGCCACAGGGTCTACCAGAAAACAGGTCCGAAGATTCCTTTTTTTTGAAAAGTTTAAAAATATTAGTTTTCTCTTTGGATATGAATATCCTTTTAAAAAATCGATTAGTATAAGGATTTTGAAGTATTTATTTAATTGGAGAAAAAATAACAGTTGTAAAATTTTGTAAATTTTGACATCCTAATTTCACTCCTACTATGGTTGGATTTTATATGAGTATTTATACAGGATCACAATTTACGGTCATACACAAGAATCGTATCAGCAGTTTAGTTTAAAGCTGTAGAAAATTTAGCACGAAAACGAAACATAATTAGTTCAAGCGGCAGGTAAGTTTATGCTTAAAAAATTTAGGAAAACTTGTCATGGTTTTACACGCTTCATTTGTATCATTAAGGAAATTTCAAGTTTACCCCTTCTTTCCTAACCATCATGATGCAGAAATGATAAATTTATAATATCACAATATTCCCCAAAACATTTAAATTATTCAGAATTTGACAAATGTCCCAAAACATTTAAATTATTTAGAATATTAAAATTTTTCCCAAAATATTTACAGCGCTGGCTCACTTTAACTATCTATATTAGAACAAAATAAATCACAAGAATTATAGCAAATTTAGTCCTCTTCATTTTTAAACAAACTGTTCTTGCTCTAGGTTGCACCAGTAGAGAAAAAACTTTTTTGACCGTCATTTTGACAATTTTCTCACCGATTTGAAGGTCCCTAAATGGATGGGTTATATATAAAGCCCCGAATCTTACCAAATGCGCCAAATTTAGTTTTTCCTTAATTTATTTTCAGGTGTTAATAAGCTCCCTTTTCCGACTAGATAACTGAGTATAAGTTTTGCTAACATTCAAAGTATGTAAAATAAATACACCTTGGAAATTTGGACGCCATGACATAAATAACAAAAGCAGACTGCGAAACAGGCGCAGACAGTACAGCAAACAGTATTTACCTTGTAAACTTCTTTACGTAATAGATTTCACCGCCTATATTTGTCTCCGCCGATTGGTATTTTTTCAACTACACATGTTTCGTCACAGCGGATTTACTAATAATTTAACCAGATTTACGTATGTATGACAGTCTGACACCATATATAACAACACACAACAAATAACTTTCTGAAGTCGTGGACTACGTCGCCATTTTTTATGTCCACTAACGCACTATACGAAACAGAAAAATATCGAATAAATAAATAAAAGGTATCTATACTCTCTGTACACACAACAAATCTCTAGCTTAAAAGTTCTCGAACTGAACATAATTACTAAATGATGTATGTCTTTTATTAGTAGGAGGGAGTTACCTCCTACTAATAAAAGACCAATCTAACAGCTAGTCGGTTTAAAAATCCGTCTCTGGGATGACATTCAAACCCTAAGTCTAAAAATGGAATTTAACGATCTATCTAACGAAATCAAAGTCTCTTATGGAAAAACGGAGAACGATAAAAATTGTTATATGGATCAAACACGCTAAGCTTGTATTTAATAATATAACATAACTATATAAAAAATGTACCTAGATCATGAAATCGAACACCATAGAACCAATTATTACGACTTAGAGCCAGTTCATATGAATCAGCCTTTTTGCCGAATCTTTTTTTCCATCTTCTGTAGTGGTGCATATATTTATGAAAAACCGAACCGTGTGGTCACACGGTTCGGTTTTGACTGACGTCGAATCGATCAAAAAACCATATCCTGTGAATGAGCTCTTAGTTCATAAATATATGTGCATTATGTTTCACACGTGCGAGAAACATACATAAGTTCAATTTTATTATTTTCAAAGAATATTGTTTTTCTGCGTAAATTAGTGGCTCGTTGTTTTTCATGAAAACAATTTCAGATTTTCCCTTTCAATTGATTTTCTGCCGTCTATGTTTTGCTAACATTCAAGATACCTATCTCAAACCCTTCTAATATACACGCTCTCTTAATAGACCATAATAGACCATATTAATCTACCTAAAATTCTATTAATTTTAGTTAATTATTGTATACGACAGATTCTCAGTGGTAATATCGTGTACAGTTTAAGTTTTTTCCAACCGGCAAATATTAAGGAAGCAATTCTTTCTGTTAACTATACAGCGTAGAGGAAAGTATGTTGATATATTTTTCTACAAAAGATTGTATATATTACAGACTATATGTGTAGAGTAAACCACATGTAAAAGCACTAGTCTATATATAAACGTACTGAAGATGTTAGTCCATATGTATAAGAAGCATGTATTTACAAAAGGAGTAGTCAATTTACATAGGCCTAACTGCAGCTACACCATATATGAATGTGGAATTTAAATAATGATATTTTTCCGGTAATTGTTCAGCTTAATTTTCCTTAAAATGCCTTTAAAATGCCATTATTTCGTGCCATTTCTCTTGCCCATTATTTAATTTTAATTTTAATCTCTGACCTTAAACTGTGACCTTAATAACATTCAAAATTACAAAAAATGGACTTTTAGGGCAAGAAAAATTAAGGGGAATGACATAAATTTAATAAATTGTAGCAGAACTATAAATACCGTGTGAAACGTACGGATTTAAACATACAGGCTGAACGCGATAGTCTGTATGTACACGGTCTAGTCCGTATATGAAATATCAAATTATTAACAAACTTTCTGCGTAATTTAAGCCGTACACACTATACATACAGCCTAGACCGCATATCTGTATGGTATATCACATATGGTTTGTAACATATACATATTGTAGTGTACTATTTTTACACATAACCCCATTACATAAAATTACATCTATAATTTTTGCTACCTATTTAAATTTTTTACTAATAGCTCTATCTGATATGAACAATTTAAATAAAAACTTTTAGATAATTTGGACACATACCTACTGTTTTATAGTTTATGTATAGATATATGCATGTTGCACAACAAAAAAACCGCTGCCAATTACTTGGGGATCAGAACTTCCTTACCGTAGTAAAACTCGACGTGTGGTGGAGTTTATAATAAAAGTAATTTTTGACGTTTCAAAAAAAGTCACATTTTTTGACGTATCAAAAAAGTCGTATTGGTGGAATGTCACTAATATTTTTTTAGACATTGGGACAGATTTTACTTATTAACGAACTCAATCTCTTATTGACCTATAAAATGTGTATACCAAATTTGAAAGCTTTATCTCAAAAACTGTAGCTGCTATCGCGAACCACACAGACAGACACGAAGACAGAACATTTTTTCTGCCTGAAAGTTTGTGTATCGTCATAATTCGTCGAGATTCGTCCAGAAATGCAATAAAAATTCTCACAATTTTTTTCACGAATACATAACTTCCTCATTTTGAGGGGTGAGGAAGTAATAGGTATTTAATAGCGGCATCAACTTTATTATGTAACATGTACTTTCACAATACGTGAAAATAACACTGAAAAATAGCAGTTGTATGAGAATATTTAAAATATTTCGTGACCTCATTTGTACATTATGTATATTAGAGCGAAAAGCCAATTTAGATCTGAGGTAGAAAGGAACCCCTGTGTGGATAAACCGATGAACAAAATTAATTAAGTGAACTTCCCAAATTATATGCGTTGGTAGCCAACCAAAAAAATTCCAGTTTTTCATAAATTCTGTAAAATTGTCTCAACTCAAATACGAATCTGCAATACAAATTATGTATTTTTTATGAATGATTTCAGATAATAGAATCAGCGTTAGACCATATACACTATATGTTAATTAGAAAATCAAAAAGTTAATAACAGTTTGTCCTATGAGCGTCTTATAATAATAGTAATAATGATTTATTCATTTTTTTTCAGTCATAATTATAGTTGACAAAAAATGCGCCGCAAGACATAGGCTTACATATCATATTAAGTGTAATAAAAGAAATTAATTAGTACTAAAAGCAATAAATTGTTACAATTTATAACAATACATACACAACTTACCCTCTTAACTAGCTTGGCTATCACAAACTGGAAAAAGATGTGTAAAAACTTTGCAGCATCATGTATGTTTCTGTGGTTGTCCCGATAGTAATGTTCGATGTGGTGAAAAAATATGCTTATATTTTGAGAACAACCGTTCGACATCTATTGATGTAGTATAAACATACTTAAAATAGTCTCATTTAACGGATCTGCAGATGCACCACAGTACTATCACAAATTTGTCTTAATCTGGTAAAACCAGTGTCTTGCTTTAACACACGTGAAAACTTTTCTCCAACGGGTTCATTTTTTGAGTCACCTATTGAGTGTAGCAGCTGATTTACTTCGTTCACTATTTGCGGTGACAGCTGCAGTATCTTCTGGATTGAATTGTAGTATCACAGCTTTTATTTGTTGTAAATATTCAGCATAACAAAAAGCTGCCTTCAACTATGTTCCCCGACATGTGAGAATTGCACACCTTACAAATTATTATAGCACCATTGTAGAATAAATCCGGGAATTCACTAATAAATTTATTCACTTTGTCAGCGTATGGCCGTTTTTTACCCTTGGGCAGGTCTGACATACTTTATTATTAAATTAACATTAAGAATAAAATACAACAAATAACATCAACAATACAACGGAGAGGAGTAAATAACGTTGTACACACCACGAGGCATAACAATAGACTAAAATCAAATGTTAGTCTGCTGAAATAGTAAACAAGTTTCGCTTACGTATTTGGGTATTTCTCTACCTGACATCCCCCGTGACTTACGGACCAATTTGCCAACTATAGTCATAATACAAATGATATTGTTTATAATTATTTATCTGTGGCATTCTATAATCTTTGGGTATTAAGCCACTGTCCTATAAATTATTTTAAAAAATTTGTTAAATAAACTTCTGTGCCAAATGGATTAGTCAGAGGATGGTTTATGAAAATAATACCTCGCACCTAAATTAGATTATCTGAAAACTTAAATGTCAAATATTTTAGATGATTAAAAGTTGACATTTCGAAATATTCTCTGATACCGTTCTCAAAACTAGAGGAAAAATTCTAATTTGGTAAAAGAAAGCGGAAGAAAAGATTGTCTTCTTTAGCGATGACAAACATGACAGTTTTCTGTTTATATAATAATAATAATAATAATTAAACGTCTTTATTAAATTAATAATTTACATTAATTAATTTACTCCGTGGGCGAAGTTTAACTCTAGGGCTATTCTTACACTTAACTCAATGTTAATAATTACATAAAAAAATATAAATATAAATAATAGCAACATTAAATTGAAAAGATGAAAAAAAAGAAAGAAAGAAAGTAAAACGTAAAAGTAATGAGTAGATTATCCCAAAAATTATGCAAACAGAAGAGATAGAAAAAAATATCAAGAATCAAAATGAGTTGCCAAGTAACTGCTGATCTAAAAGATATCTTTTGAGTTTCTTTTTAAAATTAGGAACGGTATATTTTTTTAAAATCTAGGTTTAGTTTATTGTATAAATAAATTGCGTTGTATGAAAATGATCTCTGAAACATGGAAGTGCTATGCAGAGGCATTGTTAACGTGTCTCTGCCACGAACATTAACATTATGAATAGTACTTCCTCGGAATCAGTTTTTCTTTAAGGTAGAGGGGTGTTGAAGTTGTGTATAAATTGTTAACAAAAAAGCAAAATAAAATACTTAAATAAATTGTCCATATTTAACCATTGTATCTGATTAATTTTATTAGAGATATGATCAAATTTTCTAAGATCAAAAACATATCGACAAGTGTTTTGTATCTTTTGAATACGTTTATTGTTGACCATATCAAGACAAGAATAGTAAATGATATAGCAATAATAAAAAATGGACAATACAAGGTTTTTACAAAGTTTTTTCTTTAATTTGAAATTCAAAATTTTTTTATTTGCATATAGAAGTCTTAAGCGTAGATAAGTTTTCTGTATCAAATTACTTACATGTTTAGTAAAACGAAGATTAATATCAGACAAAAGTCCTAAATTTTTTGTGGAATCGCACCAACTAATTAGATCATCACTTATTCTTAAAGCAATGCTAGACTTTAGCTGAATATATTTAGCCGTAGAAGTAAAGAGCATATAAGTAGACAAAATATCAACATGACATTATGTCTCATTTACCGACTAAATAATAACAGTCATTCATTAAGTATTGTAAAGGAATATATGGAAGCCTTTTCTTTAACAGAAGTGTCCACCTCTTCTGCTATGGAGGTGCCGTCTGCATACAGCAAAACACACTCCGCACTAACATGAAGTGGTAAATAATTTATGAATAAAGGAAAGATAAATGGTCCCAATATAGAACCCTGAGGAACAGGAACAGAGATACTACATCTCTGAGCTAGTTTCTTGAAGCGTTACAAAAATATTTCGAAAGCTGGAATACGATATTATCCAAGCAAGAAAGTTGTCACTTATTCCCACTCCACAGAGTGTCAGATTTGCGAAATTAAATGCCCTTGACAGGCCGAAAAAAAGTGCAGCAACATACTTTTTATTATCTACCCAATCATATACAAATTCAGTTATTGCTTAATATACAGGGTGTCCCAACCAAAAGTAGGTACCCTGAATAACTTTGAAGATATAAATTTTTTTGAAAAATTGGTGAAACACGTCGACCTTGTTTCCAAGGGGGACATAATTTAATGTAATTCTTGTATACCTATCATCATCCCTCTACCCTAAACGGCCACCCCCTCAAATAATTCAAACGGCAAAGGGGGTCGAGTGATACATCATTTGAAAGGTCTTTCAATTCTCTACATAACTGTGCATTTTTTTTAAACTTTTGTCGATCTCTCTGCCATCTCTCCATTCCAACCAGAGGCGTGACGGTGGGGTGTGTGGAAGATATCTGTCCCAAAAACGGGACGCCACTGACCCAAGTTATTTTTTCTTTCTTTTTCGACATTTACTATCATTAGTGCATATATAATTTTTCATATAATTTTTCTTTGAGTTAAACTCATTTCAAAATCGTTCATCCCCTACTCATGAATTATCTAATAATTGAGAATCGTTTAGAAAAATTACATGGTTTTGTATTTTGCCATTAACATAATTTTGAGTGGGAAGACGAAAACTATGGTTCCTGGTGTATACAACTTGCACTGAATTTCATAATTATACCTCAATTGTTTCCGGAGAAATATGTCCTCTATCTCGAAAACTAAGCATTTTTTAGCTATAAGTTATATGACAAATCCATATTATTTTGGCGTATTCCATCGATTATCTAAGTTTCCGATTAAAATCTGGCCCACCCTGTATAAAACAAGAAACTATTTTCATTTTAGGTATGACAATAAGGTTTAATAAGTAATCAAAGCTCAAATGGATATTTGAGAACTTTTTAACGAGTATATACATTTAAAGCAAAAACAAAAAATACTTAAAAATACTTTTATATTTTTACTTATAGGAATTAAAACTAAATATTTTCAATTCGAAAATGAAGAACTAGTTAAAGTCTTTTGTGAAGGTAGTACAAATCTAAATCCCTGTTTAGGAAATGAAACTATCCTCTTTAGTTAAAGCCTAACAGTCACAAACACAACAGTTCTAAAATTTCCATAACTGCATTTAAAGTGTGCAAATAAAAATAAATAGGATGCGGTTATGTCAATAAAATATATTCATATTTTTCCACGATATGAAATTGATGTTTATTTAGCATCCTCGAGATATATTGTTTGTTTTTGATGTTCTTCAAAAATAAATCGACAAATATGTAGTGTTGAATATATAAATATTTTCAGTTTGAAATTGTATTAGTTATAAATCTGCAGTTGGAAATACAAACTACAAGTACTTATAAGACCTGTTTACTAAATATTAATAAATAATAACTATCTATTATATAGGCATGTCATAAATTTCATAAAGAACTACAAAATATATTCAGATGTGATTATAATCCTAACACTACTATGATTGAATTTTAAAAGCCATCATGCTAGGGCCACATTAAAAAGGCACACTGATAAGTAAAGCAAATCATATACCTACAATTTTCATTTTCAATAATTTAAAATATTATTTATTGTACAAATTTTAATTTTTCATTGTATAAAATATTGAACTCGAAAATTAAAAATTTACGTAAACTTATTATTTCGAAGAGACATGCTATAGATATTGTTTTTTGTCGTTATATTATTTTAAGCAGATCATAATATACAATTTTTTTCAGAGAAATCAATCTTTGGCTTTATAGAAATCGTTAGTTTTTCTATTCGTAAAGATTTATTGTAAAATGTAAAATATGTATTTTATCTTGTCGTTGAATATAATTCAGGTCATCAAGTTTATATCACCAGATAAAAATGCAAAGAAATTTACCTTCTATTATCTGTTGAAAAGGGTACATGGCAGACACATGTCATTAGTCGCCCTCAGTCTCATAACTTAAAAATCCTCAATCATCCTACTCTACTCCTACTCAGTTTAAAGAAAATTCAAGTCGGTGATATGAGGTATGTAGAATCAAACCCAGCTAACTCCAAAATGCAAAATTTTACAGGAAACGAAGAAAATGTTTAACTTAAATGTTCTTCCAAAAATCGCCGAAACATTTTTTTTTATACTTTTACAGTAAAATAATGTAGTTTAGTTAAAAAATTGCAACATAAGTACTGTTTTACTTCTTTTGACGACTTTTAAATGGAGTTAGCAGACTTTGATTGTGAATAATGTGTTTTGATTGAAATTGTCATGGATGTAGCGGGATTTTATTGTAATTGTCATGGATACAGCTGGATTTGATTATAACTTTCTTCGGAGTTGAAGTGATTGCCATTATTTTATATTTTTTTTAGGAATTATTAGGAATAAACACAAAATAGAAAGTTGCATTTATTAAAATCAAAAAGTTAAATTCTTTTAATACGAGCACATTTTTCTCATGCTTTCGTATATTCACCCATTTTAATCTTTTAAAAATACAGAAATACTTATTAAATACACTAACACCGAACTTGATTTACAGATCAATATGTATTGACGAAATCGCATGCAGTATGGAGATAATGGTATTTGATTGTAATATTTGGATGTCGGATCGGCCTGTCCTAACCATAGGAACAGAGAATAGCTGTGCATACGCAGCGAGATCTAAACCGTAGTCCCTATCCCTATTCAGATTCAGTTTATCTACAAACGTTGCAGTATGTAGATAGCTGGCGCGAGGATAAAAATAAATAGTAACAACGCGAAAAATGAGTACGTGCGGATTTGTGTTGACGAAGCCATGGATTTTAAGAAACAAAATCATTAACCTTATTATACGTATTTTAAGTACTATTCAGGGTACTGAATAGTACTTAAACTTACTAAAACAGTACTCCACTGTTAATATGTAGTAAACGAGTGTTGCAAACCAAAATGCATGAACAGCTGATGAAATAGTGGTAAATGCTTTGTGTAACATTGGTGTTAAAAGTGAAAATGTTTTACTGCTTGTATCAAAATTAGCGGTATATACACAGTGTCATAGAATAGATGTAACCAGGGTGTAATCGACAAAAAAATTTCGAATTTTGGAATGGCACTTTGAAATTCAGTCCTACTGAGTGTAAAATTATGATATGTCAAAAGTGAGTTGAATGGGTTATACAGGGTATTTTGTAGGTCAATTTATAAATATCGTCACTAATAAACTACCTATATTTTTCAATATATGAAGAAATTCCATTGAACAAATTTGTTTAGAATACAGTTTGTGCCACTTACAAAATTTTAGGAATATAAATTTACTTTGTTAGAACTGCCACTTTTTTCACTAGTATTTAGTTTTTTGTTGAAAATAAGATATGTTAAGAACAAAAGTTATTCATCATACTAATTTGTTTCAGGAAAGGTATTTGTGATTTCAGAGCACTCTCAACTTGCAAAACTGACTTTTAAAAATTTAAAATAACATACTAATTTATTAAAAAAGGGGCAGTTCCAACAAAGTAAATTTGTATTTCTGAAATTTTGCAAAGGCACAAGTTGCATTCTAAACAATTTTTTTTGTTGTAATTTATTTATGAAAAATAAAGGTAGTTTATTAGTGACGATTCTTTAAAAATTGACTTACAAAACACCCTGTATAACACCAAACAATTAATTTTCCTATTTTTGATATCTCTACATCAAGCAGAACTGTTTCCTCAAGTACCATTCCATAATTCGACAATTTGTTGTCCATTACACCTCTCGCTGTATCTATCCTGGGACACAGTGTCACAGCACAGAACAGAAAAAGAGTGTCACAGTCTACACAGTCAGATCACTCCCCCCAATTTTAGTCTTCAGCCCCCACTATTCCCCTAACGGCGCAGGAACTACACTCAGTAGCAACAATATAGCTGGTCTGATATCTGACTCATTTTTTATTATTGTGAATTCTGAAGTGAGTTTATTTGTTCAACGATGAATCAAGGTAGATAAAATTATATCTATTTTTATTTTAGCAATACAATAAATTATGCTGATTTTGATTTTTACTAATATTTATTTAATAAGACAATAGCTACACATAAAGTATATATTTTACTACTATACAAGATAACCTAAAAAATGTTTTTACACACGAAAGTCTTTAATAAATGTAGTAGTGACATTCATTGTTTGGCTTAAATATTTCGATACATTTGAAAATATTTATCCCTGAAGCCCCCCATACACCTGTGAACAAATTGCGCAACAGAGGCTGTTGTGCAAACAATTGTATAATGTATGGTGTTGTTTGACGTGCTGCGCAACTAGTTGCAGAAATTCAAACTTGGTTGAAATCAATTGCGCAACGAGTGGTGTTGCGCAACTATTGCATCGTGTATGGGCTTTGTGAACTCAACTGAAGTTCTTTGAGGAGATTTTCGTGGTTAAAATGAGATCTTTTCTTCAACCACTCTTTCATCCATACTCTCTGCTTCCTTTTTCTTTTTTAACACCAACATCGGACGCAACAGCAATTATTATAGCTAAACAGGCTGCATCGTCAGACGGCATGTTTCTGTAGGTATACGACAAAAGCAACTGAAGTTTGTATAAAATTGCGCAGTGTATGGGTGACCTTGTTCGCACAACAATCTGTTGTGCAACGTTAGTTTGCGCAATTTGTTCGCAGGTGTATGGGGGCTTTAAGTAAAACTCATATTGTACGTTCTTTCATAATTTTCCATTCTATTCTGTAGATGTTCTATGTAGAAACAATTTGTAGGCAAACCCGAAGATAATAAGAACAGTTCAGAAGAATGTTATATGCGGCTTCGGTTATGCAGTTTACATTTTAAAGATGAGTGCTTTTCTAGTATGCAGAAAAAATTACTTAAGGAAGAAAGAACCGCCAACATTGTCTTATGTCGGTGAGTATGTTTTTATTATTAAATTTCTGATGAGCTTCATTATTATTTGTAATCATCTTCTGTATAAATAAAAAATTATAACAATCTTGACTGAATTTGTGAAATTTAAGATTTAACATATGTCCCTAATAATATTGAATCGAAAATAACTCTGTTAAATCTTTCTGTTAAATTATTGCTTTAATAATGCATCCATAAAACTGACATTAAATATATTTTTCCAGCAGAAAACATTAAAAATCAAAACGACCAGATAGTGTCCCTTCCTGAATAGTAAACAGGTAAATAAATACTTATGATTTTTATTATCTTGAGAATTGGCTAAAATTTTTATTATGGTTTTCTATAAAATCATATAATTAAGAATTATTTTATTACGTGATTATAATTAATTTTAAAACATTAATTGTATATTTAGGATCAAGATTTCAAGGAATTTAACTGTTTTCTTCAAAATTATTAATAGTATTAAGAAAATACCTTAGTTTTGGAATTTGTAACTAACTTATTCCTAATTTTTCATTAGATGTTTTTCAATACAATTTTACACATATTTATTAATCAGTAACTATTCTTTAATTAGCTAGGGTTAAGTGGAAGAGCGCCTTATAAGCGAACTTCGCCCTAATAAAGACGTTTATTATTATTATTATTATTATATAAATTTTTGGCAAAAATTATTTTTTTTACAGACGACAGAAAGTTGCAATGAGCCTTCGGTTCCTTTAACATCTCGATCAAGAGACAATCAACAACAGGTATTATTTTTCTTTGTTAAACTGTACTATGTTACTCTATGATCTATATTTCTGTAAATATTTTTGATTCATACGTAATCTGGGACTATATTAAAAAAAAAGGGGGTTTTTGTTAGATAAAAAAAAAACACTCATAGCACTGAATAACACATGAATAATGTTTATATTTCTTTGCAGATCTCATGGAAGTTTTTATGATAATTCACTTCCTCCAACTTTTCGTTGCTATACTTCTGTGGCAGGTATTTTTTCCAACATTAACATACAGGGTGAGGCAACAGTGCGTCCGAATTCGATATGTCGAGTTCTATGATAGCAAAAAACTTGATTTAGAAACATAAATAAGTTAGACAAAAAGTTTATAACCAGAAATTATTTTCGAATACAGGGTGAGCCAAGACGATTCTACAGGGTCAACTAACATTTTTTAAATGGAATGCCGTGTATATCAGAACATTTTTTGAAACCTCTTTGTGGTCTGCTTCCACTCTTGTATTATTATTGACTCTCTCCCCAACCACTTGAATATAATGTTTTTTTTGTTATGTTCCGTTTGAAAAAATTGAGAAAATTCGGTAAAAAGTTGTAAATTTAAAAATTCTTGTTGGCTACCCTATATACTTTTAGGAACTGAAAATTGCTGAGTATCATCACACAGATGTCTCATAATTGGTACAAACATATTTTTTTCTTAAAATCGATAGTTGTGATTGTAGTGATATTTTTAATATATACGTAAATGGCATAATTTCAACAAAAAAAATCAATACATCCAAGTGGTTGGGAGAGTCAATAGTAATACAGGAGTGAAAGGAGGCCACAAAGGGGATTAAAAAATTCATATAAAAAAAATTTACTTGACCCTGTAGAATCATATTGACTCACCCTGTATATTCAAAAACAATTTCCGTTTATAGCCTTTTTGACTAGTTTAATTATGCTTTTAAATCAAGTTTCTAACTATCATAGAACTCGAGATATCGAAGTCGGACGCACTATTGCCCTACCTTGTATGCTTTTAAGATAATATTAACATAAAGAACTCCTCAATAACTTAATTATCTTTTGTCGTATCCTAAAAAATATTTTTCGTACGCTGTATACAGCTTGTAGTGGTATATGGACATGGATTTTTAAAATACCGTAATAAATAATGCATTTATCAAGGTGTCTACATTAAGAGGAGAACTTAAAATGAAAAGAGATTTTTAATGTTTTAATACAGCTGCTCTTTTTAGATGCAGGATCACAAACGCCTTCCTGCGCTTTCTTAAATGTCCACACTACCAGAAAAGATCAAATGAGGTAGAGGTGTTTCAAAACCTTATGTTCTCAGTTACACCTCTTCCTAAAAACATCCCGAGCTTCCATTGTATACAGATGGTAGATAGCTGAGTAAATGTTTTCAAAATATACTTATAGCTCGGAATAAGCTCCGCCGTTTGCACATTTCACGGCTCATAAGGTTTTGAAATACCTCTAAACAATAATTAAAAATCTAACTAGGCAATTGGACAAAAAACCAAACCTGATATTACGGCTGAGGATGTAGCACATTTCTTAGATAAACATTTTCCTAAGAGTAGTAGGCCGGGTTGAGTATAAATAAAAATAAAAATTTTAAGTATTAAATATTCTCACCCGTGCCAAAATTTTCCAATTTATTATTTTTGGTCATGTTTGCCCGTGTAGGAATATATTATATCGTCAAATTTGCAAATCAGGAGTTAAAATCTGAAAGAGCTTAGAAGTCCTCTAAATTTATGATATTAAGGAATTTATAGTAGTGTATAAGTTATAAAGGAAATATGAAAAATGTGACTTGTAATACTTATGATGAAGTATCTAACTTAATATGTATATGTTAATAAATCTTTTTTTATTTTATACTGTTATTTTTTAAGTGATATTGAAAGTGCATAGCACAAGTTGATTTTTATCATTTGAATTATAATTGGTTTACTCATTTTAATCAATCAATCAAACATTATCGATTATTACATTTAGGATGAGAATTTATCCACTAAAATTTCATTCATTATTTCAAAAGTATCGAATTCTTTCGATTATGAGAAACAAAATATGTTGCTTGGAATCCACGCAAATGCTTTTAAGACGAGTGTGGTTTCCTAAAAGCAATTTGCAATAACCTTTAGTTTGACGAGTTGTATTTGTTAAGATAATTTCATGAAAAATAAGTTACGTTCAAACCATTTAAATAATTATTTATTGTAAATATTAATATCAAACGTATAATTATTAAATTCAATATCTAAATTTAATTCCTTTTTTCATTGTGATAAACAATGAAGTATCAGATAATGTATAGGTATATTAATTTGGTTGATCACAGCCGTAGTAATTTTTAGTATTGAATAAACTTGCCAATAACTAAGCAAAATACAAAAACGAAAACACACAGTTTTCGTTTATTAATACGCGTTTTAGAACCACGGTTATTTCATTTTGAATAAAATAATCGTACTTATTAGAGTGCATATATATATATATATATATATATATATATATATATATATATATATATATATATATATATATATATATATATATATATATACACGACATAAGTGCTTAATTTAAAATAATTGATTATAATGTTTAAATCCATAAACTTGAAAATATATTTTTTTTTGCATTTTGGCTTTACATACAAAGTGTTTTAGCCACGAATTTCTTGGTAGCAACTTGAAAATATCTTAACTGTAATATTTTTTTCTAATTCGTACTGAAAATTATTGAAAGCACTGGAATCTCTACAATTAATTTCTAACTGCTCCTTGCTATCTGTATATACGCGTGGACTAGGCGCACTAATCTTCATAAAAAACCATACAATGGCCCATCAATTTCAATAGGCATACCTGCGAATTTACTGCTATGCTTTATATTGTGACTGTACATGCAAAGCTGCCAGGCATTTACTATCCACGTATCCCAATATGACCCATTCCTTGTAAACTATACAAATGCCTTGACATAGTACAGGAGATTTCATGAAATGTTAAGACACTACAGGTATATGTTTCTCAAAAAAATGTTAAATGATTGTTGTTTCTTAAACTCATGTGCTGGTCCTGGACGCATGGTAATTGTCCAGTGTCTAGTGATAAATATCAGGTTTTTATAAAAACTGATTGATAGAAATGGACCAATTGAGTGATTAGTTAGGTCTTTTCATTTAAGAACGCTTCTCTCTCGACAGTTTCCAGTTCCATTGCTTGAAGTAGATAATAAAAGTTATCCCCAGGATCAGTTACCAGGATTAGTTTATTCGAAGGCGTTTATAAAATCAAGAGCTAAGAAACTTTTAGAGTTAAACAGGGTAAACCTGAAAACTCTAACAGGCCTATATACCGGGCACTGCCGACTAAACTATCATCTGCATAAACTTGGCCTAGCGGAAAACGCCGAATGCCGTCTGTGCCTGGAGAATGATGAGAAGGCAGACCACATCTTATGCACCTGTCCCGCTGTGGAGAGGATCCGATTCTCAATATTTGGCAAAGGGCAACTGCTGCCAGAAGATCTGGACACATTCTCACTCAATAAAGTTATCAGTTCCATTAGGAGACTGAACTTATTGGGTGAAATATAATTAGGCGTGAGCCACAATAGCCTGCTGATGGCCGCAGTGGAGGGTCTACTGAGACCCACTCACAACAAACCTAACCTAACCTATCCACAGGATCAATATCGCTATCGTCATGGATTTCACTATTTTTTTAAAAGAATTTTTTATATTAAATAAAAAAAAATACAGCAAATACGGTACATCTATGTGACAGAAATAATAAACAATAAAAGAATAATTGTAGTCATGATTATAAAAAATATAGAAATAAGAATTTGGAACGATTTTTTCGAAAAAATAAGATAAGAAATTTATAATCTACATGCTACGTTGTCGTCAACTTATTAACCCAATTTTACTGCATTCGGTATTTATACAATAAATAGTTTACAAGTTGCTATATACGCGAGTAAAAGGCAGGCTCTAATAATTGTCGTGTCGAGTGTCACGAATAAAACCATTATTTGGAAACACAGCAGAGGAAATTAATGAGTAATGAAAAATGTGATCGTTGTGCAAACAGCAGGAGGCAATCCATATTTAGGTTTAACAGCTACAGTTATATGAAAGGTTGAACGACTTTTAACCACTGAAGGACTGAAGTAGAAACTTCTATTTAGGGCGAATATACTTTTTTATATTTACATAAAATTACGGTCTAAGTGCTGCTTCTTCCGCTGATTATTCAAGAAAATATATAGAAAACGACATAAATGGATAAACGGTGGGATAAGAACTGCATAACTAATAAGTTGATTTATCTGTGTATCAATAGGTTTTTATACAAAAAAATATGTTTGATAAAAGTAGTTACAGGAATAGCAGAAATAAAAAACACTAGCACACGGTTATATATGTTAAACAACTGATTCTTATTTTACAAATTCTGAACTAATATCTGAAGTAGGTAATATATGAAGTAGATGCTATAATGTTAAAGAGTAGTAATACAATTAAAATCGTTCACTACTTACGTCCTGGTAATTCCAAGAAGCATATAAACTTTTATCGTTACCATAAAAGTATAGAAAAAGAAATACTTTCTGAATCAATGAATAGAGATATAACATGCAGTTTTGTAGCAACCAAGGTCAGATTTGTCATTCTTAGATTTTTTCTGAGATTTTTTTTTAAATAATCTACAAAACAAAAATCACCATAACACGGTTTAAGAACTATAACACACCGTTTAGGAAACATTTGGCAAGGTACAAGAAGTTTACTTTCTATAAGGTAGACCATCCTCAACAGCAGACTCCATACTCAAGTCGAGATTTTACTTGTGAGTAATATACCACTATTAACTGTTTTATGGTAAGAACTGTTAGTAAATTCCTAAACATACAGATCAAGTCAACCCACTAGATACACGACTAGCGCAGTTTGCGGTTGCCCGTCTGAATACGACGTCCGAACAAAAGTTAACGATTGCGTCAGGGCGCTTGCCCAGAGCAGTAAGAAACAGGCAACAAGAAAAGCAAATTTCAGTATCGTTAAAGCTGCGGTGGAGGATGTTGCTCGTTCATCTAAAGAAATCTTTGCGTATTAACGTATTTACTAAAATTATCTGAATATTTCACAATATCAGTGTTTCTTTTAAATTTAAGAATTTCAGAACAGCACACAATTAAATACTGATTTTTCTCGAATCGAAAACAACACCAACGTAGTTTTCCACGAAACAGCAAAACACTATATACTGCACTTGACGTGCGATTCGCCAACCAAGTTGGCATCATCTGGAGATGATTAAAACTAAACTTATGCTAACAATCTACCCTATTTATACCTAAACTATTGTTCACGGTTCACCGAACCCTGACCCACTAACTAATAAAGCGGGCTATTTGGGATTGGCCCTTTGTCACTATTCATACTATTTTTACACTTTGTGATTTCTAAGCTTTCAAATGCATCCACCTGTCTAGTATTTGTCAGATTCCTAATTAATCTTAAATTGCTAATATTATATTTAAAAACAAATTAAGTTCCTCTTCTTGATAAAAGTTAAAATATAGAGTGGAATAAAAAATAATATTAACTGAAAATTTTTGTTAATTATTATTTACTAACTTTTACAAATCTTATCACAGATAAGTATAACATATATCTTTTTAAACAATTATTTTCCCAGCTATTTGCCAAAACGCTGAAACTTGGATTACAAAAAGATAATATGCACATTATGTTCAGTATTACTGACTCAATAATGTAATTTTTAATTTCAACTATTCTGTCTAATAAAACCAAAAATAAATAAAACACAAGGTACTCACCAGTTGACACTCACTTTAAAAAACTTTAAAATATCTACCGACACGTGTTTCTGCTTGCCTTAGCTCATCAGGGTAGCCAGCGTATTTAAAAGAATCCAAAGCAAAGAAACTTGTAAACCCCAATGTAATAAACATTAATGGCTTCAGAGAACAGAATAATTGAAATTATATAGTGGAAATACCCCTTATTAGGGTCAATGAAATAATTTAAAAACAAATTAAGTTCCTCTTCTTGATAAAAGTTAAAATATAGAGTGGAATAAAAAATAATATTAACTGAAAATTTTTGTTAATTATTATTTACTAACTTTTACAAATCTTATCACAGATAAGTATAACATATATCTTTTTAAACAATTATTTTCCCGGCTATTTGCCAAAACGCTGAAACTTGGATTACAAAAAAGATAATATGCACATTATGTTCAGTATTACTGACTCAATAATGTAATTTTTAATTTCAACTATTCTGTCTAATAAAACCAAAAATAAATAAAACACAAGGTACTCACCAGTTGACACTCACTTTAAAAAACTTTAAAATATCTACCGACACGTGTTTCTGCTTGCCTTAGCTCATCGGGGTAGCCAGCGTATTTAAAGAATCCAAAGCAAAGAAACTTGTAAACCCCAATGTAATAAACATTAATGGCTTCAGAGAACAGAATAATTGAAATTATATAGTGGAAATACCCCTTATTAGGGTCAATGAAATAATTTAAAAACAAATTAAGTTCCTCTTCTTGATAAAAGTTAAAATATAGAGTGGAATAAAAAATAATATTAAATGAAAATTTTTTGTTAATTATTATTTACTAACTTTTACAAATCTTATCACAGATAAGTATAACATATATCTTTTTAAACAATTATTTTTCCCGGCTATTTGCCAAAACGCTGAAACTTGGATTACAAAAAAAGATAATATGCACATTATGTTCAGTATTACTGACTCAATAATGTAATTTTTAATTTCAACTATTCTGTCTAATAAAACCAAAAATAAATAAAACACAAGTTGACACTCACTCACTTTAAAGTGAGTGTCAACTGGTGAGTACCTTGTGTTTTATTTATTTTTGGTTTTATTAGACAGAATAGTTGAAATTAAAAATTACATTATTGAGTCAGTAATACTGAATATTACGTATTATCTTTTTTGTAATCCAAGTTTCAGCGTTTTGGCAAATAGCCGGGAAATAATTGTTTAAAATATATGTTATACTTATCTGTGATAAGATTTGTAAAAGTTAATTAATAATTAACAAAAATTTTCAGTTAATATTATTTTTATTCCACTCTATATTATATTTTATGGTTGTTCTCAAACGCATGTTTGGCAACACTAGACTTATCTGTTGTACCATATTTGAGATGGGCCATATGCTCTCTGAATATAGTTTGAATTGCTCGTCTAGTCTGTTTAACATATTTTTGATTACAATCCTTACAGCTAATTTCGTAAATCCCCGACTTTTCGCTTGTTTCAATTTTGTCTTTTGGATTGCCTAAAAGTAGTTTGTTTCCCCATGAATGAACCACTGTCATACCTACAACTTTAAAAATCTTACTAATACCACGGGTGAATGCAATCTAAGAGACAAAATTGAAACAAACGAAAAGTCGGGGATTTACGTAATTAGCTGTAGCGACTGTAATCAAAAATATGTTGGATAGACTAGATCAATTCAAATTAGGTTAAAAGGCATATGGCCTATCTCAAATTTGGTAGAACAGATAAGTCTAGTGTTGCCCAACATGCATTTAAGAACAACCATAAAATTGATATTAGCAATTTAAGATTAATTAGGAATGTAACAAATACTAGACAGCTGTTTTGCTTAGTCTGCTTTAGGCTAGCCTGGTTTTGCTATTATTATTTGTCTTTTTCATTACTTATGGTATACTGACGAGAACATAAGAAGTCTGCTAAGTATAGGTTGAATAACGTGGGTAAGAGTACCGTACCCTGCGGTACGCCCGCCGACTTACATATAGGTTACATAACACGAGTTAAAGTATATATTTAATTATTACCTTTTTATTTATAAAGTATTATACTATATGTTGACTTATGAACTTTTAGCTTCAGGTTGTTGGTCACGTAGACAGTTTTAATGTAATATGTCTATTATGTAAAAATATCTTTTACATAGGAAGAAACGAAACAAAAGCAAAACAGAACAGATCAAAAATTTATATACTTTTTTTAAACATCGAGAGTGCTCTGCTAATGGACTGAAGTTTCAACTAACGAACTACTTTTGGATATATGTTGATATAATAGTAATTCATTAATTAATTTTAATCAACACAGTATTTAAGGATGTGCAGCTAGAGACCAATTCGAACAACTTTTTCCTCCTCTAGACTAGTTTTACAACAAACGAGAGGATTTGCGTTTAATAGAATTTGTTATTCACGCTAAGCTGGGACAGTGCATGAAGTAAATTTTGAACTTTTGGCGAACAGCTTTGACATTATCATTGTATTAGCATAATTTTCTGGTTTGAAACTAGACAACGATGATACAGTTGGGTGTCATAAATTGTTTTAAATGTATATATTTAAATTTATACAGTACAACTAAACTTTTGCCTGCCATTAAAACATTTCTTCATAAAATATACTTTTCTCATCTTACATACACTGTGTCCGCAATATATAAATTCGATAAAATGTTTACAAAATGAGGAACAAAAAATCGCTAAGTCGATTTTTAAATTTTTTTATTTGGTATAAAAATAATTTCAATAATTTTTGTAAAAGTCAACACTTTTTTGTTTTTTTTTTTAATGTTAAAAAGAAGTACAGAAGATAATAAATAGCAATTTTTGTTGTTATTACGAGTATATTTCCATTTCATTCCTTGTTTCAATACGGTTGTATTGACTTTAAACATAAATTTTCATAAACATATACCTATAACAATATATTATTAATTGTTAATAAAATGATTTGTCTTGTTTCACCTGAAGTGCTATCAACTTTGATCTTTCAAATGGAACAGCGTGTATATTTTTACATAATTGGATTCTGCATAAAATATGTGAAAGGAACTTTTGACATTTCTTTTAAATATGACGGACATATTAAAATTTTTCATGAAAATCAAAATTAGTAATCGAAAATTTTGTATATAATAAAAATTTAAGCACTACAAATGATAACATCGGTTATTTTTGCCATCGCGGTGCAGTATTGAGGCAAATGTTTATTATATCGTGAAATTATTAAAAAAAATTCAAAATGTTCTTTTCCTAACTTTTTTTTTAATAGTAACCCCTATGTTTTCTTTCACTATAGGAATCGTTATAATTTAAGCTTTAAATTAGTGTAAGTATTAATGGATTATTTATTATTGCTGAATTGTAGAAAATCTAAAACTTTTGGTCTGGTCAAAAAGATTAGCATTAAAATAATTTTCAAATAAACTCAGTTTTGGAAATAAATGAAAATCACATAATCTTACTTGAACTGTCAGTTTTTGAAAGACTAATGAATTGTTGCAGTTTTTAATGTTTACTGTTTAAATATCAACTAAAAATGTAAATACACTCAAAAGTCGATACGTTCATTTACGGCGAATACCGGAAAAATTCCAGAGCTGCTGCAGTGCTTTACACACAACGATTTCCGAAGAGAAGACTTCCGCTACAAAATTATTTTATAAAACTAGAGGCTCAATTTATAAGACAAAGAATTGACCCAGTAATTAATGCAAATGAAGAGGTAATTATAAATGAGGAGACTTAAATGAACGTACTAACCTTAGTTGATGTCGACATGATGGTGTCTTTTCGAAAAATTGATCATGAGTTAAATATTAGTCTCGAATGTACAAGAAGGATTTAAAAAAATAAACATAATTACAAAATAAATATAATAATAATTTCCAGACCACTTATTGGTACCATAAATCAACCTTTTCAGAAAGATTTTTAAATTTCAATTCCCAACATTCGATTAAAACTAAACTTAATATAATTAAGAATTTAAAACACAGAGCTATAAATTTATCCAGTCCCCAATTTCATGAAAAAAACATACAACTAATTAAAACGTATCTTATCAAAAAATAATTTTCCGATGTCATTAATCAATAGAATATTACAGAATAACAATAACAGTCGACCAATTAGACCTTTACTAACAGAACCAACATTTTATTATAAACTACCATATGTAAAAAATCTTTCGGAAAAGTTAAGAAAGGTCCTCATGTCAAACAAAATAAATATAGCTTTTAAAAGTGAAAATACGATCAAAAAGAACTTTTTTACCAAATTAAAAACTAAAACACCAACAGACTTACAATCGAATTTAATATATAAAATACCATGTAAAAATTGTAATAAAAAGTTATATACGTCAAACAAGTAGGTATCTAAGAACAAGGAAAAAAGAACATATGAGAGGTGTCAAAAACAAAAATAAGCTTAATATCACATCTTTGGTAGAACATTGTAAATTTTTAAATCATGAATTTAACTTTTGACCAAACCGCAGTGATAGGTAAACAATCTAATCTAGAAAAAAAATTTCAAGAAACGATAAATATTAAAAAATTCGAATCAGTAAATTCAAGAAGACACTGAAAATTTAAACTCTTGTTATTTCAATCTAATTAATAAAATGAAAACTTTATGATACATTAGATATTTTAAAATTATCAACCTATTTACATCTCTCGTTCCTTTCTACTTTAAGCTTGTTTACTTATTATATAAACAAACATTTTAGTTCCCAAACACTTATTCATCCCTTATCTACAGTAAGTCTAACAGTGCTAAAAAATAATCTCATTAGTGTCACAGCCTCGACGAGAATAACACAAATTTCAAGAAATATATAAAAGTTTCTCATTTCTGTATGCGCCGATATACTGAGTATTTTTTCAATAAACTCAATATTATAGTTACGAAGTATGTTCCTGCTATTATGTCTTTTATGCACGAGAAACACTAAATTTTAATGTGAGTATTTGTTTATAATTTTTATATATCACTAACCTATAACTAATTCTAAATAATTGAAGTGCCTAAAATAAGTACATGTTTCCTATAATCTGTTATAGAATAATTAATTAACTGTTCAATATTATTTCTTCACTATTAGTTTGGATTAGAATTTATCACCCATATAGTTATAGAATAACTTACAATTAATTTTTTTATATCTTACAGTGCCCTGAGGATGGTAATAAATTATACCGAAACGTCGGCAAGTTAATACAATAGTGTTTTAATTACATTGGACCTAATAACCCAAAAAATTTGTACTTAGTAGTTAATAATTACAAAAGTTAATATTTATATGTAAACGATTTTGAAACAATGACAATATTTTGTGACTGAGCTATAATTAACATTAGAAAAAAATAATGATTTTGCCCAAAGAATACTATTTTCAGATGAATCAAGTCTCAACTCTGGGAGTATTTAACCGTCAAAATACAAGATGTTAGACACATGAAAATATAACTTTTTTAGAGAAGGAAATCACCAAGTCAGATTTGGTTTTAAGGTTTGGTTGGGGATGATTGGTAATACGCTGCTACCTCCAATAATTTTTTTTGCTCAGTTGACTTCGGAGAGATATGTGTGGTTTTTGACTAATATTACCAATAATTTTATAAATCAGTTGCCAATAGAAGTCCGAGGTGGACTATTTTTCTCAACCCGATGGGCCCTTTCCTTATAATGTCCAAATAGCGGTCAATTATTTAAATCAGAATTTTGGTATCATTGGATTGGTACGAATAGACCGGTGAGATGGCCACGCCCTCGGTAATCGAGAGGCTAGTTAAAACTCAAATTTAGTCCAACTCAAATAGTTGGATTAACTAGTTATAAATCTCGTATATTTCTTTAAATCTGATTTAATTATGCATACATATGTTTATACTTACACCTTGTGTAGTAATTTAGAAGTGTGTCTAATATCAGTGACAAATTGGTTGTTTGTTGCAACGGCTCGGTAGCGCTGTGGGCCAGAGCGTTAAGTGACAAACGTAGCTAGTTTACTGCCTATTGACTCCCGGGTTCAAATCCCGGTTTCACTTCTGGCAAAGTTGAAGGGTTTGGTTGTGTGTGTCTGCGTTTTTTTTCAACTGTGTAACCTCTGTCCGAGCAGCTTCGGCTTTGGCTTGGGGTTGTCTAATTTATGTGGTGTGTTTTATGTTAATAGTTGTTCTGTGTTTGTTGCTGTTGCTGCTAAAAGCGGATTAAAGCTAATCAAGAATTAAATTGAATCGGTGAGAATAAGAACAGTACAAGTCCAAATGTTTCAAATGTGAGAAAATAAAAAAAACTGTTTATTTCGTTTACTATGCTTCTTACAGGTTCAGTATGTACAGACAAGTTTTAGTTTATGTTTTTAGACATTCATTAAACTAAACATAAAATTTATATGTTCATTCGTTCTTTAGATATTAACAAAAAAATCGTTTGGACTTGTACTCTTCTTAATCTCAATGCCAGTTATTATAATTTTGGGAGAAGACAGCAAAAAATAAAAACAAAAAGATATATTGAAACTTATTTTATTATTACTTTTAGCATTTTATTTAACAAAAATAAAAAATAATCAGTTTTGGATATCAGTATCATTATTATTGTCAAAATTGGTGGAGGTCCAGGATGTTACATGATAGTAAAACTCGAGCTGTTCTCCGTGTATGTATTTCATTACCTGTTTTATGTCATTAATTTTCTTTTTGTTAATAGGCACTGGTTCAGAATAGGCTTTATTAGAAGGAAGTTCCGGATTTTGATTTTGCTTTAATAACTTGAAAGTATAAGAAATAGCTCCATCTATATAGTCGTAACATTTAACATAGCCTGGCTGTGATGCGTCGTACTCAAACTGCATGTATTTTGATATGGTAAAATTTTCTTTCATTCCGTTGTTAACTGCTGCACAGTTTTTTTTATAGTATTGTGGCCACCAATTTTTAAAATCAATGATGTCTCTGAAGGAAACGGTATTTATGGTAAATGGTATTTTTTTTCTAGATTTCTTAATCATTTCCTCATATTCTTCGTGAATATACACACGATCACATTTTCTGATTAATCTTTTTGCACTCCCGAAGTCCCTGTCGCAGGGTAAAAACGAGTGACCACGAATTGGAAAATGATGCTAGATCTTTTTGAAGCGTTTACTGTTTTGTATAGCCAATAAGAATCTTACCATGGTGTTGTTTTTATTTTGCCCTGGACACACGTCAGAGAAAATGTACAATTCTTGAACTTCTTGGGGTATATGGTGTACAATATAATCGTTCAAAAAGATGCATACCTCGTTTGGGCCTTTAAGAGCCTGACCTTCATGGTACATATAAAAATGACCAGCATTTGTTTTTAAATTATGAATTACAAACGCATATATCCAAAGCTATCTAAAATAAAAGATTTCTTGTACAGGTATCACTGGAAGGGGCAAATTCTGCATACAATCAAAAGTAACTCTTAATACTTCAGGGTACTCCTGAGACAATTTCCGTACCTCTTCTAGTTTACTATAAAAATTTTTGGCCCTTCTCTTGTGAACGATAAGTTCTGCTGCACAAACCCTTTTGGCATTATCGTTCAAAGTGTTATTTCTTAATCTCGTACCCAGTCGTTCACATTCGCTGCACACGTCCACTTGTGATCTTCCAAACCGCAAGGCATAATTTTTATTAAAGTATTTTAGATAGAACTCGTATTTAACTATTTTGTCTAATTCTGGATATTTTTTAACAAAAAGTTCAAAAATATATTTCACGTTTAGCTTAGAGTCCAGATAATGAATGTTTTTTATATCATAATGAGAAATTTTATAAGGAAAGCATTCAATGTGCATTTTTATTTTAAGTCTATAGTCTTCTGTAATAGAGGTAGGTCTATTATAAGTATAAGTAACAAATTTAAGCGTTGGACACGAAAGTGAGATATTGCATACAAATTCATGAATGCTTGTTTGCATACCAAGATGCGTTCATGATTTTTCATAACATAGTACTGAAAAGATGCAGCTCTTGGCTTAGCATTGTTTTCACCTGCAACGCGTTTGCGACGTCCTACAATGGATTTTGTTTCAATTAAACCTTGAAGAAAAGTATCCTCCTCATTTTTCGGTTTTCCATCATATAATTTTGAGATTATTAGATTCTTGTCTTCATTAGTAAATTTGCTCGTACATTTCATTTTGCACCTGCCAAAAGTTTTACACATAGGTTTTAAATTGTAAAAAATAATTGAAAATCTTACGTGCATGAAGGTCCAGTTCTTTTTTTTTCCACTACCTTCCCCGATGTAGATATATATGATTCACCTCGTTGACGTGCATTTTATTAACTTTCCATTGTTCCGGATTTTTAGTATGTTTTCTTGACCCATTTTCACTTTCTACTTGACTACTATTATCTGATGACATTGCTTTATATTGTTCAGTTTTTTCACTAACTTGAACACGAATTTACAAAACACAACTGCTGATATAAGCACACACTAGCAGCTTGACGTACCGACTAAAACTAAAACAGAAATCAGCAACACAGAACATATATAAATTGTTGAGAATAAGAACAATACAAGTCCTGGACGTGTACTGTTCTTATTCTCAATGCCACACAGTAATCTTAAGCAAATGCTGCAACAAGATGGTTTTTATACTGTTTTTCTGCTCAGTCGATGCAGCTTCGTATTTAGAACAAGATGGCTATGACAGATGAAAATGTCAAATTTTGGACTTGTACTGATCTTATTCTCACCGATTCAATTAGAATTTAGGATATCATTTGAAAACTTGTTATATGTTTATGTATATCTAGAAAAATATATATGAATTAGTATTACACCTATTAATAAGAAGATACGTTGACGTTATTATGGTTGTTATTGAGGTTTTAATGTGAAATAATGTTGAGAGTTCTATGTAAGTTTAACAAGTTCATATCTATTCCATCCGCCACAAATCAGTTTCAGTTATTATGAATTTGCATACTACATATTTATAATTTAAATTTCATGAATTACTGAATCGAGTAGCAATATCTAATTTATTAGTTAAATAATTTTCCCAAACAGGTTTCTAATTTTTAAAGCAAGTCCTTTTATATATATATGCTTATATTAATTTAAAAAATATGAAAATCGTCTATTACTTTTTTTCAAAAAACCGTGTTATTTTTATTTTATCACACAAATAAATCGTTTGTCATGTACTTCTATTTAACTATTACTTAGTAACAATTTTACAATGTCCTGTGAAACAACTGAAGTTTTCTGCATCGGAAATTATCTAATTCTCCAGCTAGCCGGTCATATTAAAAAAAAACAACTATGATTCCTTTTCCTCTTCCTATTTTTTGTTATATGCATACTAAATAAAATTTTTGTTTTAATCGACACTACTCAATGGCTTTATTAATACTTGTTTCACTTTCCACTAAAAGTTAGGGCACACAAACATTTTAATTACAAAACCAGAAAAAGCATTATACTGCGTAGGGTTTTGTCTGAATTATGGCACGTACTATTTAGCCATTCTCATTACGGAGATAACCCCGCTATACTCGAGTGGTGGTTGGTCTGTACGGCCAATTGGCTATACGCTCCCAGGTCACCTGATTTAACACCAGTGGACTTCCACATTTGCGATTTTCTTAAAGATAGAGTCTACATTGTACAGTCAGTCACTCAGAAAGAACTAGATGAACTAGTCTGAAAAGCAATAAATGAAAAAACTTTGCATCCAATTTTTAATTAGGAATTTTGATTTTCATGAAAAATGGAAATAATTCCGCCATGTTTTTAAAAAAATTGTTAAAAATTGACATTCATCGTATAGCAAATTTTATACGAAATTCGATTATTTGAAAATTCAAAGTTGATAGCACTTCCGGTGTTAAAACATACGTGTGCTAAAATACGCCAGTTCGCTTCTAATATGTGCGTTCCAAGTTACTAAATTTTATTACAATAAATAAAAAAATGACGGGCATAGACATGACCTCGTTGACACCCAGTATGTATATAAATGTTTTGTGGAAAAGCGTATACAATAATTTGAAATTTCTTTTCAGTTTTGTTCAATTTTATTAAATTGTGATAGAGTAAATTTTTAAGTTAAAAAGGTTAATTTGTGGTTATAGAAATAGATGAACCATTAAAACTAAATACAAAGCTGGAGCTTTTTATTGGAAAATATTAATTCAAATTTTGCAACTTCAATAAAGTCAAATCAATAAAGGAATGCCATGCAATATTTCCACAAAAACAATTAATGTTTGCATTTGATTTTTATAAGCGTACTAAAAATAAATTTAAAACATTTGAGTTAGGAAACCAAACGCATATTGTATAAATTGGTAATTAAAATCCGTCTGTGGAATACGAACTTGCTTGAGATCCTTGCGTAGCGGCTGTTAACTATAAACCATTCTAAAATGATTTATAAAGGTTATATAAAAATTTGATAAATTACTTTGGAGCTTTTAAATGAAATAATTACTTAAAACTTTTACCATAACCTGATATTAAAGTAGGTAATATTTCACATTCATATTCAACAGTTACTTTATATGCATAAAAATTATACAGTAAATGAGGTAAACCCTAATGGTTATGGTCACGGAAAACGCATAAATTACAAATACATGTTTATAAACAATTTGTGTAATTACAAAAGGCAATGTCCCAGATTTTTTTAAATATGTTATTATGCATGTGGCATATAACTGCTTCAATGAACTGCTAAAAATACCGTCATTTTATGTAAATTCCTTCATTCTCTACATTCTCTTTATTCAAAAACTGGAGTTTAATTATCTTGATTTTATCGGACCGGCACATATTTTAATAAATTGCACGTTGACTATTTACTCTTCAGATGAAATCAAACTCATTAAGTAAAAAGAGCAAATCATAGTATTTTCTTTCAGTCAGATTTTGTTAGTTATGGCACCACGTATTGAAGACCAACATTTCAAAGTGAGTTTTTTGTAGTAACAAAGTCAACGCAAAACAAGAATTCATCTACTAGTCTTGGTGCTTCAACAAACTGACTCTGATTTATTAGTTTTCATTTTGGGGCTAGATCTATTTAGTTGTTTCTTCATGTGTGATTTGCCGCATGATTCAAATTCCCATGGATCTGGAGAGTATTTGTTCTACATAACTTTTTTTAGATATTGCAGTGTGTTGTTATTTCATGTTTTCGATTTTTATCCTTATGCCATTTTCTTCGTTGTTTCTTATTTTCCATGTATTTCTTACTACAAAGTTTTTATTTGGCATGTTAAATTTACTAATTATTTTACTATTCTCACTATAGGGATGCTACTACTCTAGATAATATTAATGAATTTAGTAATACAAAATATTAAAGTTGTCATACAGAAAAAAATAGAAATATTATGTGTAATAATAGTTATGTGTTTGTATAGTTAATTATAAAACTATGTTGCCATTAAGTAAATTCTTGTTATTCCTATTAACAAGAACTTGTAATCTGCAAAAGAGATAGCCCTAACTTAGATGCAAAAATGAACATCTCCATTTAAATATTCCTTATTTAAGACACAATATGAATTCTACGATTTTTTTAATTGATATTACATAACAAAATAGTTATTTTTTCATTTTCTAAAATGTTTAGTAAACAAATACATTTTACCAATTTTGTACAAAACGTTTCTTTCAATCAACAAAAAAAAAAAAAAACGAAAAAAGAAGCATAGTTTATATCAATAACTCAAAAGTTCTGCATCATATTAAATGCTCCGAACTGATATCCGTTTGCATCTAGGCAATGTCATAGTCGGTCAATAAGTCGATTTGAGCAATTAAACCCGATCAACAGTTGGTTGACCACTTGGTGAATATCGATAGTTGGGAGCTCGAATTTTTCTGATTGTGGTAATTGCTTTTCATATTTATGTTCAACTGAACCTGCTTATGAACATAAACCTATAATTTATTTATAGTTAGCTGTAGACATTTTTTAGCAGCTTAACTGTGACTCTCACAAGGAAATGTGCTCCAGTGAAGAAACTGGAAGAATCGCAACTTATTGCTGCTTGTATCATGCTTGTAATAGCGATATAGATTTTTTGGAATAAAACTCCTGTTAAAAAATGTAAATTCATCGTTTAAAAAGAACATTGGTTGAATAAACATCAACGTAACGTACTACTTTATTGATGAATAAACCTGTTAATAATCTACTTATTAATAAATAATCTTTCTCGAGTTGCACGTAGGTATTCATATTATTAATAAAATATTTAATAACCATTTTCAGGGCACACAAGTCTCAGGCCACTTTCCAATTCCAAACAAGCCATCAGGAACATAACCTCTCTATCATTTACAACAGTTATGTATACCGGGTGAGTCACAATTGCGCTCGCCTCGATATCTCCTAAAATATTTGGAATAGAAAAATTGAAATTCTGAGGGGCTTATTATACGACTAAAATGCCATATTTTCAATAAAAAATCAAGTTTGGTGCACATCCGGTTTGACCGGAAATGCCCACAACTTTCGATTTTTTAAATGAAACACCCTATATATTTTTACATTTTTTGGAATCTAGAAGACATTTTGAATACAATACATCCATTTTGGTCACTTTTTGATAAACATTAAAAAATTTTATTAAAAAATCTATTTCTGAATCCAGAGTGCTGTGGTGCCCAAAATATATTTTAATTTGTGTGCTACGTTACTATGATTTTTCCAATGTTATTAGGTTACCAGATTTAAAACAGAAATGTGTCATTTTAGTTTCCAAAGTCCACTAATCTATTAGCCGCATGTTTCTAAAAGCTTGGTTGCATTGTATTTTGGCTGAAATCTCAAATATTTCTGAGCGGATTTTCAAAATATTGGTATCATTAGATTCGTATGAAAATGTAAATTGTTTAAAAATGTTGGTGAACGATTAACTTCCCATTAAAAAAAACCGAGTTAAGTGGGTAAAAATCACATTTAAAAATTTTAAACGCCTCTAGACAATTAAGTAATGCAATTATATTGCTCTTTTTATTTTGTATAACATGCACATAAACTAAAATATATTTTGGGCACCACAGGGCATTCTGGATTCAAGAAATAGATTTTTTAATAAAATTTTTAATGTTTATCAAAAAGTGACCAAAATGGATGTATTGTATTCAAAATTTCCTCTAGGGTCCGAAAATGTAAAAATATATAGGGTGTTTCATTTTAAAAATCGAAAGTTGTGGGCCTTTCCGGTCAAACCGGATGTGCACAAACTTGATTTTTTATTGAAAAGATGGCCTTTTAGTCGTATAATAAGCCCTCGGAAATTTCAATTTTCTATTCCAAATATTTTAGGAGATATCGGGGCGAGCGCAATTCGTGACTCACCCGGTATATATATATATATATATATATATATATATATATATATATATAATATATATATATACATATATATATACATATATATATATATATATATATATATATATATATATATATATATATATATATATATATATATATATATATATATATATATATATATATATTAAAAATATGATTTGAAGGAAACAACTACTCAGCGGGCAAATACCCCGATGCATTGAATTACACCTTCAAATCATAGATGGAAAGCCAATATCATTTGTCAATTCCTAACCAGACATAGATCGATTTCGAACTTATTTGTTCTCTTCAGTATGCCATAGGTTATGGAACAGACAAATGATAGTGGCCAACCTACTAGTTATATACTAACTAAGGTGAACTGAATAGTGGTGAGAGGTATGAAACTTCTCATATGGTCTGAATGCTACTATCCGACCGACATCCTAGATGTCTCTGTGGCAGATAGCGACTTGCATCATAATGATATTGGCTTTCCATCTATCATGATTTGAAGGTGTAATTCAATGCAGGTCGGGGTATTTGCCCGCTGAGTAGTTGTTTCCTTCAAATCATATTTAATAACATTAGTTTAGTCCACCTGGGCTAGGGGTCGCCGCTCTCGGTACTTGCTGTGATTCAAGTCGCTATCCGCCACAGAGACATCTAGGATGTCGGTCGGATAGTAGCATTCAGACCATATGAGAAGTTTCATACCTCTCACCACTATTCATATATATATATATATATGTATATATATATATATATATATATATATATATATATATATATATATATATATATATATATATATATATATATGTATGTATATATATATATGTATATATATATATATATATATATATATATATATATATATATATATATATATATATATATATATATATATATATATATATATATATATATATATATATATATATATATATATATATATATATATATATATATATATATATATATATATATATATATATATATATATATATATATATATATATATATATTTTTACTCTATCACATTTTAATAAAATTGAACAAAACAAAAGAAATTTCAAATTGTTGTATACGCTTTTCCACAAAGAACATTTATATACATACCGGTGTCAACGAGGTCATGTCTAAGCCCGTCATATTTTTATTTATTGTAATAAAATTTAATAACTTGGAACGCACATATTAGAAGCGAACTGGCGTATTTTGACACGTATGTTTTTAACACCGGAAGTGCTATCAACTTTGAATTTTTAAATAATCGGATTTCGTATAAAATTTGCTATACGATGAATGTCAATTTTTAATATATTTTTTTAAAACATGGCGGAAATATTTCCATTTTTCATGAAAATCAAAATTCATAATTAATAATTTGATGCAGAGTTCTTTCATTTATTGCTTTTCAGACTAGTTCATCTAGTTCTTTCTGAGTGACTGACTGTACACTGTAGACCCTATCTTTAAGGAAATCTCAAATGTGGAAGTCCACTGGTGTTAAATCAGGTGATCTGGGAGCGTATAGCCAATTATCCGTACAGTCCAACCACCACTCGAGTATAGCGGGGTTATCTTCGTAATGAGAATAGCCATAATTCAGACAAAACCCTACGAAGTATAATGCTTTTTCTGGTTTTGTAATTAAAATGATTGTGTGCCCTAACTTTTAGTGAAAAGTGAAACAAGTATTAATAAAGCCATTGACTAGTGTCGATTAAAACAAAGATTTTATTTAGTATGCAAATAACAAAAAATAGGAAGAGGAAGAGGAATCGTAGTTGGTTTTTTAATATGACCAGCTAGCTGGAGAATTAGATAATTTTAATATATATACCGGATGTAACAAGATCATGGTACACTCACTTTTTCTCCTTTGAGTATTGAAGATAATTTATTGAAATTTGGGATATCTTATATACATAATAAGCAGCATTTTTTGGTATAGAATTGATTTTCTTTTCACTTCCGGTTTTGCCGGAAGTGGCTAAAGCTTTCGATTTTTAAATGGAATACCCTGTATATTACTGCATTTTTTGTGTTCTGCATAATTTTCTAAATCCAACGATAGCAAATAAGTATTTTTTTATAATATAATTTTTAGTTTTCCATTTACGTGTGCTATGACGGTTCCGATTTATTCTAAATGACCCGTGTAATACTAGAAAAATCGAAATCCCGTCAAAAATACTAAAATTACGTGATTTATGAGTAAATAAAGTTCATCAAAATGATTTTGGGGTAAAACTCATTTTTTTCAAATGGAACCATATTGGTACCATGTTACGATTTATTAGTACTATTAATGAGGAATTTATTCATATGTCGTATTAAAATGTGCGATAGATACAAACAAAATTACAGCTAAAAGAAAAATAAGAAAATACAATTTGGTTCTAATTACCTTGTTATATATAAGGTGACTTTGGAATACAAAAAATGAGCACAGAACATTACAACAGTTGTTAAAAATGCTGTCCATTAACGTCAATGCACTTCTGAACTTGCATAGCTGTTTCTCGAAGAACGCCTTTGCCTACTGCTGGGCCGTTATGTTATTAATTGCGCGTCTTACTCGTAGCTCCAGGTCTTCGCGGATTGTAACGGCGATTACGTAGACAATATTTTTTAAATGACCCCAAATAAAGAAATTAAGGGGTGTTAAATCAGGTGACCTTGGCGGCCACCTCACAGGACCATTCATCGAAATTATGTTTTCTTCAAATCTCCGTTGAAGGTAATCAATTACTATCCTTGAATTATGAGGAGGAGCGCCATCTTGTTGGAAATACATTCTCTGGCGTAAATGGAAAGGTAATTCGACTTAACTGTCTTCATTTTGTAGAAATCCCAAGTATCTGGCACCAGGGTACTTCAAATATTATTGGACCAATGATTCTACTACCAATTATTCCAAGCCAAACATTGAAACCGAACCGCACTTGAAAGTTACCCTCCCGTAATAAATTGTGACTTTCTTGTGACCAATATTTTTATATTTTGTCGTTTAATTATCCCAAATTTATAAATCTAGACTCGTCGGAAAATAAAATCATTCCCAAAAATCATTGTTTGGCTGCACGTTATTCTGCAAAATCCAGTTGCAATATTCCATCTTACGTTTGTAATCATTTTCATACAAGTGCTGAAGCAATTGGTATTAAAAAGAATTATAGTGGTATTTGTGCAAAATTCGGCTTACAGTTTGGTGACTGATTTCCAATTCAAACCTAATTTGCCTTAAAGAAACATCAACTTCTACTCTAGCCAAAACATTAATTTCCGTTACTTCGTCAAGAATGAAATTTTCTTCGGGATCATTGTTGGGCTCACTTCGGAATTGATTTTCAAGACGAAAAAAATAATTTCTCGCTACACACTGTCTATCAGGATATCGTTCGGCATAAAGGTGTCTAGCCACAACGGCATTTTTTCTACATTCCCCATAAATAATTAACATGTCCATTTTTTCATCTCTTGTATAATTTTGCGGCAACAAATGTTTGACAAGCTAAATATTTCATTGTATTCAAAGCCATCTTAGTTAGTTACTTCTTAACATTTAATTAGAACAAAATTTTCTTTTAGCTGTAATTTTGTTTAGCTGTAATTTTGTATTTATCGCACATTTTACTACGACATATGTACGTATAAATTCCTTATTAATAGTACTAATAAATGGTACCACGGTACCAATATAGTTCCACTTGAAAAAAATTGAATTTTGTCCCAAAAACCATTTTGATGAACTTTATTTGCTCAAAATCCCGTAATTTAGTATTTTTGACGGGATCTAGATTTTTATAGCATTACACGGGTCATTTAGAATAAATCGGAACCGTCATGGCACACTTAAATGAAAACCTAAAAATTATATTATAAACAAATACTGAAGTTTGAAATGTCAATATTTAATATCATTGGATTCAGGAAATCATGCAGATTTCAAAAAATGCAATAATATACAAGGGGTTCCATTTAAAAGTCGAAGGTTAGTGTCACTTCCGGCGAAACCGGAAGTAAAAAAAATCACTTGTATGTCAAAAAGTACCGCTTATTATGTATATAGAATATCCCAAATTTCAATCAATTATCTTCAAAACTAAAGGAGAAAAAGGAGGGTATACCATGATCCTGTTACACCCGGTATATATGGGTTTTTTCAGCATTAACTTACTTTTCAAACAATCTGACGTATTATTATTTCGTATTTATGCATTTCTAGAAAAAAATAATAAAATAATTATTGGGTATTACAAAAGCACTCTTTTAAACCTAACATGATAATGATGATAAATACCTATAGATCTTTATATTTTATACTGTCATTCTTATCTAAATATGCTAGTATAAAAGTTTTAGGTATTAATGAATCAAAAACAATACTTCAATACATTTTTCATAGAAATTATTAAATCTACTCAGTCTAGGAGCAAAGAGCTGCATTATGCATTATGATTACCGAAGTTACAAGTAATTAATCTAAATATTGTCTTTCAATTTAGAATGTCAAAATAAATATGACAAACGTTCATATTTTGAATTATCTAATTTAAATATAGTTTTGTGAAATAATTCATACGCGGACTATCCCTCTGACGAATTAAAAAGAATGAAAGTAGTTATATATCGAACTAGGGATTTTTGTTTTTTTGTATTGTATCTGTGGGAAATCATTTCTTGACTGAAGATTTTTCCGTTTTTGGTAAGTTAATATTTTTTCAATGTTTTTTTGCTTCTAGTACTAAGAAGACTGTTATTTAATTCAATGCAGCTCTTGCTTCTAGACCGAGTAGTTGTTTTAATAGTTTCTTTGATAAAATGTATTAGAAGTTACGATGGCTCTGAAGGGCCACAACAAATAAAAAAATATTCTACTTTAAAACTAGAAATTTCTACTTTTGATACTACTAATTTCTACTTCTCAAGTAGAAATGTCTGCTTAAAACTAGACATTTCTACTTTGGAAACTAGAAATGTCTAGTTTTAAAGTAGAAATTTTAGTTTTAAAATTTCTAACTTAAGAGGCGCGGAGCTCAAAACGGGATTATTGCCAATACCGCTTTACCTTAATCTGAGGCTTTACCAGTGGCTTCTAGGTAAAAAATGTCTTGTGTAAAACTTTTAAGAACACGGAAGTTTTGTTTGAAACATTTTTTTGCAAGTCGAATAGACACTTATGGAGTTTCAAGTGGAACTCATCAATGAAAGTTCCAAAAACGCTCAGTTTTAAGCTAAATTTGGATTTTTAGGAAATCATGGCCTTAAAAACTTTATACCAACGGCCATGTCTCAAATACTTGTATACTAAGTTTCAGCTAATATTTTTTGTTATAATATGCTACAAATTAAAAAAATAATAAATCGGTCAACGCGTTCAAAAATAAGGTGTTGCGGTCTTAAATCGCACACGCTGTGTACACGGAAATTTCTTATAAACATAGGTCCATTAGGCTTTGTTTTTGACATTTGTTTTTTTAAAATGGTCTTTTCTTATATAATATCGTAGAAACGACAATAAATAATTTGTTATGAATTATACTGGTATAAATTACAATAAAAATGAAGTGTATGTGTCTCATTCCATCCACTAATGATGTGACGGGGGTAATTCACTTCCCTCTTTTAAAACTTTTTATACAAGTACTTGACACATGGCCGTTGGTATAAAACTTTTTAAGGACATAATTTTCTAAAAATTTAAATTTAGTTTAAAAATGAGCATTTTTTGGAATTTTCAATGATCCATCCCAGTTTGAAGCTTGGTGTCTATTCGACTTGCAAAAAAATGTTTTAGGCCATTTTTTACCTAGAAGCTATTGGTAAGGAGGTATTGGCAAAAAACTCTTTTGGGTGCTGCGCCTCTTAAGATAAACAATTCAAAACTAGAAATTTCTACTTTAAACTAGAAAATTGTAATTTCAAAAGTAGAAATTTCTATTTTAAAAAATAGACATTTCTATACTTTCAAAAGTAGATGTTTTTAGTTTTAAAGTAGAAATTTCTAGTTTTAAAGTAGAATTTTCTAGTTTTTTTTTTTATTTCCTGTGGCCCTCAGAGCCATCGTAGGAAGTGTTGTTTTTGATTCATTTTATGCCTAAAACTTTTACACTAACACATCAGATAAGAATGACAGTATAAAATATAAAGATCTATAGGTATTTATTATTATTATCATGTTAGGTTTGAAAGAGTGCTTTTGTAATACCTAATAATTATTTTTTTTTCTAGAAATTCAACTTACTACCGCAAAATATAACCGATCTCAGATGTCGGTCCAAATATGTTATTAGCATTTAATACTAAGGCTGGGAATCGAATACGAATAATTCGAGTATTCGAATATTCGAGTATTCGAATACGAATTATTCTAATGGGAAATTATTCGAATATTCGAATAGGTACTCGAATATTCGAATATATTCGAGTATTCGAATATTCGATTCCCAGCCTTATTTAATACCGCACTCCGCTCGAGTGTAATTGGTTTTAACCAATTATAACAAGACAGATATGCGCGTTCGAATAAGACTTAATGATTTCTCTTTATTCATTCGAAATCATGTCTGGCGTGAACATAATAGATCATATCTTCTGCCGAATCCCTTACTTTGGTTCATCTATGTTACAACTGAGGACGATTTAAGCACACGCAACTTTTGAAATATTCCCACATAATGAAATCTAATGACGTAAGGTATGGAAATTTTGCTGGTCATGTAATAAGTCCTCGTTTGCAAATCGATCGTACTGGTTATATTTTAATAAGGTATAAACGTATATAGATGACATGATGTCGTGGTGCACCGCCCTGCAAAGATCATCCTTATACGTATCCAGTAATTCGTTATGATGATACAATCCTATTAAATCAAAAACCAAAAACTCCTCTAAACCTATACATAATTATCACCAGTTAGCTTTTCTTCGAGAAAGTGAGGAACTATAACCTGTATCCTGAACTATGCGGCCCATACGTTTACTTTTTGGGATCGCTTTGTATGTTTTTCTTGTACTTGGTGTTTCCCAATATCTGCAATTTTAGCGGTTTACCGTCTAGTTTAATATAAAGGTACCTTCATTCCTTTTACTCGTAACCCTTGCTTGTTTTTTATATTCCTTTATTTAACGTTGGCTTATTTCCACTACGAGAATCAATCTCCCAAGCCAGGAGACGAACTATCTCACACCCTGAAATTTTGCCGAACCTCTTGTCTGTCGAAGACTTGAGATATTTTATCTAACAGACAAGGGACCGACTGATTTATATCCCCTCCGAAGGATGGTATATCATCAACATAAGATTCATCTAGGATTGCATATTTTCTGCGTATACGCTGATATACAAGCCGCTAGAGAAAATAACGAGGTTGCTGCGTTTCACTTGGATTACTATCCAAATTACTAACTGCAACTACCGATGTTTCACTTTCGTATTGAAATACGAGTACGTTAATTCAGATCTATGCCTGTCTCACTCTTGTCTCTGTTCATAACACTGAAATAGCCAGTCGAAGGTATTTTCATTTAGCGTGTACAAGTTGACTTTTATATGGATTAGATTTTTCTTTGTACAAGACACGTTATTGTTTGATGACTGATGACGATGACTAACATTCTCATTTGAACCAACTTTTTGAAGGAACACAGTTTGACGCTTTTTTCTGGTTTATTTTCAGCGTACGATCACGAATGCCAGTTCTTGTTTTAAAGTGTAGGAATACCACTTTATTCTATCAGCGCAGCAGCGGTCTCATAGAAGCTGGATAGCTGCAGAAGAGACGTTCAGGCGTCTGTTGTATGGCTGCCAGTTTTGTATAAATGGATAACTTACTAGCCGAAGAATGGTCCTTGGTTTACAACCAGTTTTGTTACTTATGTTTTATGTGGTAAATTGTTGGGGCGTGGTCAATTAAAGAAGAAAATCAGTTTCAAAAATATGTCGACGTTTCGTCTTTATTTAAAGGCAACTAATTGGTTGCTCATTCATTGTACGTGGCTGGTATCTTAATTATTATTATTGTCCTATACCTATTTGTTTATATGTCTAGTTGTTTAGTGTTTTACAAGAAAAACCTATACAAAATAATCCTGAGGATGTTTCTAAATAAAAACGAAACGTCGACATATTTTTTGAAACTGGTTTCTTCTTTAATTGACCACACCCCAACAATTTACCACATAAAATATTTAAAATAAGGGTCATTAAGTAATTTCAAGAATTTTGTTACTTATATGTGTTGTATCTAAAGTGTAGCCCCTCCTGAACAAGGTATCTCAAGGTACTTTCAGGGATACAGGGGGGTTGCATTATCTGTGGTTTTTGTTTTTTTTTATTATTTAATTTTATTTAGATAATTATCCAGTTATTAAAAGCTCTATACTAAAACTTTTTTTTTGTTTCAGACTACAACAATGAAGTTGATGATAATCATCGTTATCCTATGCTTAAGCGGAGCATCCAGCAAAAGAAAGCGTAATAAAAGGAAGAAACAAATCTAAAAACAAAGTCACTAAGCCGAAAAATATGTGCGCCCTGGAACCTTCGGAATTAAATAACATACGATGCTTATGCACCAAAGAAAAATTCCAGAGGGCAACCTCTGCTGAATGTTGGATATTTGGGCCCGTTACCAAAGGACATTTTATTTGGGAGTTGATTGTAAAAACGCAGCCTTACTTATCAGATCTCAAATATAGTGGCCAGCAACCAAGGGTACTTAAAGATTGTTCCTGAGGGGTTTGTGAGGAACATGTCGCTGCTTAAAAATCTTACGGTTTCATTCGCGGTTTTGGAGAGGCTTGAAAAGTATGCGTTTGGAAATTCAACTTCTTTGGAGATTTTAAAATTATCTAAGAACCAAATAGAATTTTTGGATGCCTACGCTATTTCTAATCTACCGTCGTTGCGCGAAATAAATTTGGAAGAAAACAGAATTCAAACAATTCCCCTTGTTGCATTTTCAAATCTCACTAAACTTAATTATGTTCGATTGAACAACAATAATATTACCAAAATTGAAGATAGAGCCTTTGCTAGTATGAACCACGTGTTCGAAATGGATTTGTCGGAAAATTATATCTGCGACATAAACAATTTGACTTTCTTCGGATTATCCAAATTGAAAGTGATCGATTTGAGTTTCAACAGAATTACCAGTTTAGCATCGTCGGTATTTTCAGAGCTATGGGATATAGAGGTAAGTAATCCTTTTATAGAACTTAATTAAGAGAACGTCTAAAATCTTAGTTGATCTGTTGTTTCCCAATTAATTTATGTATATGTCCAAAAATTATGCACAAATATTCAAATATATAATTGCGCGAAATAAATTTGATAAACAGGTAAATACCCTAAATTATATCCCAGTAGCTGAAGGCAATCTTTTGTTATTTAGAAAATTAATAATGCTCTTAAGAAAGTTTACCCTGGCTGGTGACTTAAATCACTTTTGAGATAAACATAATGGATTAAACAGTTTTATTTTGGTCTTGGGATTATGTGGTAGTTTTTTGCATAAACCTTTCAGAAACACATATAAATGTAGATTCCCTGAATGGAACTTTCATAGTCTTAATTTATAACTTTAAGGGCAAAGTAATATACACTCACTTATTTTAGGTGTACTAAAATATGCGAAGTTATTGCCATTTAGTCAATGCTTTAATTTGTTTTTCGAATACATCGCATTGTTATATACAGTACATGTATTTAATTAATTAGCCATGGGTCTTTTAAATGTCAAAGTTGCAATGTAAACCGAGGGTGACAAGATGCCCCAAGATACTGGATCGGCTCTAGACTGGGTGTCCAGGGTGGACAAAATATACTTTTGAAATGTTCAAATAAATTGTTTTGATTTGATTTGATTTGAGGCTAATAAGCTGTCGTTGATCAGCGTTAGCAATAACGCGCCTATCCTCCAAACACGCACAATATTTGCAAACGTTTACGAATATTTGTGCGCGTTCAGTGGAGATGCCTAGCGGCCTAGCTTCCTCATAAATTATCCGGCGTGCAGATTTGAAGTTATAGTTCGCGTTTTGTTAACATAACCACGAAACACACTGTACGTAAAGTAAGTTTTTTGCTAGGAGCTAGGGTTACCAACTTAGGTCACCAAAATAGAGTACAAATCGAGAACCAAACATATATAGAGTATTACGCCTTTATTGTTTCAATCTGAAACAGGTGATAGAACATGTAATTTTAAGACAAAAGTTTTCTAAATATAAACATACAAGATAAAATTACGAAATTTGGTATACTTTATAACCTTGCGCGTCTAAACGAACCCTATCAAACTTTAAAAAATCTTATTCGGTGGCAACAGACCACATAGACTTGTTGCAAGGAACCAAGGCATGAAGCCACCGTGGAGCCTGGCTGGTGCCTAGCAGTCGCATGGCGATCAGTATGATTTATGCAATCGAGCTGTAAACATCTGTTGTTTATGAGATATTTGTATGTAATAAAGGGTAAATGTGTTGTTGAAGTGTGTCCTAACCGAAGTGACACCGGTACCAGTGTAAATGAAAATTTTTCCTTTTTTTCAGTAAGTAGTAATTACGGAGTTATTTGTTATTTAATTTAAATTTTAAGCAATCTGCCTACGCCATGTTGTACCTGCGCTCCAGCATGTTTGCAGGACTGGAGTAGTAAATTGTGTCAAATTATTTAGTTTACAACTCGGTGGTTTACAAACATAAAACTAAGTCGACATTTGTATAAAATGGTATTTTAATGCCATTGTTGTTTAAAAGAGCTATACCTATACGAATTTTATTATATTTATTTTTATGCATGTTATTATAATACATTTGATTTAAAAAAAATACCTCGAATATTTTCATACGGATTTTATTATATTTATTTTACTACATAATAAAAATTAAAATACTTAGTTAATATTTTATTAGGAAGAATATTTAATCTTATGTGTAAAGTAACTTATTTTAAATAGTCTCTCTTTTTTTCTGTAATATCAGACAGCTGGGGGATGGAATAATAATGCAACTAGCCGCCAATTTAAATCTGCATATAAAAAATTGTTGATTCATATGCAAATTAAAGAAACATTCTCTGGAAATTGCATTCCTTTGGAAAATATTTCTATTTTAAATTGTAGTTCTGCAATAGACAAAATAAATTTAACTTGCAATAAATTTAGAGCCCATGATATATTAGAAAATGACATGCCTGAAACTGAATATAACTTTAATTTTTTCTTTGGAGTTGTCGGAGTACAACGAATATATTATAGTGTATATAAGTGGCTTTGTGGTAAAATCAATTTTAAAATCGTTAAAATGTGAAGAATGTATAAACGCTTTATTTTCAATAAACAGGGAAAATTTCCATGAACTAATATTTGTAAAAGACCGCGGTGGTCTTATTTATCCGTCATCTGATGTCATACAAATATGTAAGGAAACAGAAAAACATTTAAGACATTTTAAAACTGGAAAAAATATTCAAATAGATTTGAAGCTAAAAATTAAAATTATGCGTGTAGTGTTTTAAAAAAAGTTTCAAAATTCAAATATTTTTAATGATTTAGAAATTCACCAATTGGATAATTTCCCTAAGAATACCAATCATATTATTGAAATTATAAGGGCAATTTCAGAAACTTACATTAAAATTAGAGGTCATCATTTTACAAAAATGTTTCATAATGTAAAAACCACAAAATGGCAAGTTTTAAATAAATTAACTTTATTTAAAGGTGAATAATATAAATTATTGTTAATTGTTTTGTTATTTTTTTTTAATAAAAATATTTTGATTTGTATTTCTTAGGATTCGGTCAGTACATGAAATGCTGCAAATTAAAAGACATAACAACACAATAAACAACCGCACTGATAGAAAATTTAAACGAAACATACTTCAATTTGTTACATTAATTATAAGGGGATAATTTTAATTTCTTTGCATCTTTCCATAATTTCACATAACACTTAGCAAATTTGTAAAATCTTTACCTACATAAATTAAGACTTATCTCAAATAACATAAACAAACCAAAAAACACCAGATAGACTGTAACATACTTCATAACTTTAGTTGCGTCAAAACACTCGAAGCAAACAGAACGATGTAAATTTAGTTATTAATTAAAAAATAAACTTTAATAAATGCAAGTAAAATAAAATATTTTTTTTGTAAAAACTTGTAGTCTCTGATGATGGTTAATAAAACTGAAATGTAAGAAGGAAAAAAATTATTTTTTTAATCAAACTGACCGAATCCCAAGAAATACAAATCAGGTTATTTGAAATCGACGATCAAGAACAAAATAGAAAATATCAATAAAAATATTGTTAACTTATATTGTGTTTTATTTTAAAAATTATATAAAATGCAATAAACATTTGCTTAATGTATTTATACTATTTAAATAAAATAATTGTATTATGTTTTCTTCATAAATATACTTTAAAAAGAATTCAATTTAATAGCTATATATGAAAAGGTTAAATGCGGGCCTGCAGAAAGAGCGCCCGCCCACCTAATTTACCACACGTCGCTTCCCGATTTATGGCACGCTCGGTACCGTACTAAATAGTCAATACGCCAAGTCTATGTGGTCTGTGGGTGGCAACCTAAACCAACTGTAGAGTAAAAATTCACCTATTTTGGCTGTAGTTTCTTGCCACTTTTATCAATACCTAAAATTTCATATTTTTTACAAAAAAAGGTCTCTTGCATTTTTTTGAAACAATTCACTGTTTAAAAAAAATTAATTTAAATTTATGTTACAGATCATAAAATAGCATTAAAATCAATCTTAGATCTACTACAAAGAAACTACAAAATAATAAATGTAAATAAATATTCTTCTTTATTTTTTAGATCTTAGAATTTGTTTAGACCCATAAAGTGTATCAAATTTCGTAATTTTATCTTTAACGCTTTCTGATATGTTCGGAAAACCCATTAACAAACAAAAGAACCTCTCTGAGGCGCTGTAGCTCCCTTACGAAATATTTTTCGATACGTGTTTACAGAAAACCTTTGTCTTAAAATTACATGTTAAAATAAAAAATCCCACCAGTTGATTGGAACAACATTAATGGGCCAAAGAGGAAGAAACTACTATCTATGTTACAAGATTCACAACGAGATTTACGCTCTATTTTGGTTTGGTGCGTTCGTTCGTGCTTGCGTGCGTGCGTGCGTGCGTGTCTGTGTGTGTGTGTCTGTCTGTCCGTCTATCCGTCTGCCCACCTGCCCGCCTGCCCGTCTGCCCACCTGCCCGTCTGTCTGTCTGGACTTATCTCGACGAATTATAATGAAAAATCTGATGTGGCCAGCACATAACTTTCTTATACCAGTATTTAATTATTCACTTCACTCCAAATAAATTTTAATAGCGTACCTTGAAATGTTTCATTAAAATTCATGTCATATATTTTAATAATTTCTTCTTATTGACATTGACACTTTTGTAACTAAATTAGACATTTCAGATATGTCAAACTGTCAAATTTATCCTAACCCTATTTTATGAGGTCAAATGTCTAAAACATTTCAGTTTACATCAGCTTTATTTAAGTACTTGGAAAATATATTTTATTGGCTTGATATAGTAGACATGGTTTATAATCTTTCATCAATAATATATTTTTTGAAAGCTTTACAAAAACTGTGGCTGCCATCGCGATACACAGCCATGCGGACAGATTTTTTTTCATGAAGTTATGTTTTTTCATTATAATTCGTCGAGATTCGTCCAGAAATGCAATAACAATTTTAATTTTTTGTACCTTTTTTTTCTTTCATCCATTATGTCTCTTCTGGTGCTACCACATTCACCAAATTTAATGTGTCATCTAAAATGTTGT
>JANEYF010005621.1:5000-38164 GCA_029963845.1 Rhamnusium bicolor | reverse complement strand
AATAACCACTTCAATCTTGTCCAGCACGGGTATTTGAAAGATCGGTCTACAACAACAGCAATATATGAATTCACACAGAATATACAAAATGTTTTAGAAGATAACAACATAACATTAGGACTTTTTCTCGCTTTATCCAAAGCATATGACTGTATAGGTCACGAAATACTTCTCCTGTAAGCTAGAAAAATATGGAGTAAGACGTAACATATTAAAGTGGTTTCGTTCATACCTCACTGAAAGTAAACAGAAAGCCGTAGTAACAAAAAATAATGTCACTACCAAATCTGACATGCAAACGATCAGGCTTGGAGTGCCTCAGGGAAGCATTTTGGGACCTATATTGTTTATAATATATATTAATGATTTATCTCAGATAATATCCATTGATGGTGAGTCCATGACGAACTACGCTGATGATTCAAATTTTTTAGTGTATGCGTCTATATATTTTGAGGCAATAATTCTGGCAGATATGTTGTTCACTAATTAAATTAACGTTGTGTTATTCAAAACAAATAATGATCGTTTTAACACCCCAGATGTGATGAACTTAAACAACACTATCAGAATACAGTTCTCAGAGTACAACATTTTTAGGTATGTATATCGACGAAACACTAAAATGGAATTGTCATGTAGACCATATATGTAAAAAGTTAAACTCAGTATGTTACACTATCAGAGTACTATCAAAATATATTGATTTAAAAACGTAGAGTAGTTTATCACTCTGATTTCGAGTCCGTGGTTCAGTATGGTCTCATTTTTTATGGAAATTGCTCCAATATTAACAAAGTTTTTGTAATACAGAAACGTACTCTAAGAGTTGTCTTAAAATTGAAACCAGCAGAAACCTGTAGAAATCATTTTTAAAGCTAATAAATTACTCTAACCGCCATAGATATATACAAGGATGTCTCTTATTTCTGTTCAAGAACAAACAATATTTTAGGGAGAATGAACGTCAGGAAATACATAACACTCGAACATTAGATTACATTTATCCTAGACAGATTAACTGTAACTGAAAAAAATGCTCACTATAATTGTATTAAACTGTACAATAAATTTCCCCGCTACTTGCAACAGGAAGAGAATTTGAAAATGTTTAAGAAACAAGTGTTTGAACTTTTAGTGAACATGGTACCACATAATGTAAACGAATTCCTTAATTACCAACTGTGATAAACAGATATGTGTGCACTGTGATAGTAAATGTAAATAATTATTATTTGTATATACAATTATTATTTTTTTTATATACAGTTGTTATTTTTTATATGCAGTTATTATTTTATATACATATACATTTACTTGTCATTTATTAATGTTTTGTACAAATTTTGTGACTGCTATTTCATTTTATTGTTATTTACAACATTACCTTGAAATATTATTATTATTATTATTATTATCATCATTATTATGCTGGATTAAGTCGCTAAATACTCAGGAAAGTGAAACTTATTGGTTTAATTGTTTATTTTCTTTCAGAATTTAACCTACACATATGATCCATTAATTTGTGATATTTGCTTATGTAATCTACAGGATTATTCTGAATTTATGAAAACATGTTTACACACAGAGCAGGAAATTATAGAATATCTCAAAAAGAATGGTACAATTTGTAATGATCAACTTGACCTATGCAAAGTGTTACAGTTCAGGGAGGAATTGACACAAAGTAATAATGAGAGTCGATCGCAGATGATCGCAGAAAGGTAATACAATAATAAAAATAATAAACATCTTAATATTTCGGTCATTCAACTCAACAAAATTGTTACAATTTGGTATTAATAATAAAAAGATAATAGAAATGTAATATATATTATATCGGGTGTCATTGAGATACAGTTCACACCCCCTTTTTTTTTGTTTAACTTTTTAACTTGTATAAAATTATTGTTCTGTATTCCCTGATCTCCTTTTATTAGTTCTTTAGTATTTAAGTTTTTGAATATATTTTTTCTTTCATTATTATTTTAAGGTTTAATTTTTTTTTTTTGTATTCATGTCGCGCCAATACTCGGTTTCACAAATCCCTACCTCTCGGCACTTCTACGTGGATACCGAGGTGACACGAAGAAACACTTGGAATGTTGAATTCACTCTCTCAACACGTGTTCGTGTTTTTTCTCAAAAATATTAATTATCTCGCTCACAATTTTTTACGGGAATTTTGTGAAAAGGGACTCAATATCTTAAGTATTTTTTACATAATTTTATTAAAAGCTTTTATTTAACTTCACTTGTTATAGTTAGTTTGTATGTTTAATTTTTGAAACACGCCTTTGCTGCAATTAATTTCACTTGCTATACTATTCGAGATTTTGACCTAATAAGGAACGCGATTATTAATTCAATAAAATAAGAAAAATGGAAGTGTTATATTTAATATGTCAAAATGTATGACTGCTGTCTGCTATGTGGCTGGCCCGGCCACAATTTTTCATAAAAAGGCCAAGAATACCAAAGAAATAATGCTTAATTTTTTGTAAAGTAATGATTAAGGCGATATTTTTCTCTTTTTATAAATATTTAAATTAATATTGTTAACATTGATAAAAGTGTTTACCTATATGTATAGGTTGTCACAGAATAATTTTTAAAGATAGGGCTATATTATAAGCGGGGAAATGTTCCACATGTTTTAAATAAACTTTTTTATCAAGAGACTTTTGGTGAAATTGTGCTTACGCAACGAGATTATTATCAAATGCAGTTGGACGCTGCCGAGCAACTCGTCCGCTTGAAACCGAATAATAAGGAGTTGATCGTGCGATCGAGTGAAGCAACAAAATTGCAGTGACATGTTATAAAACTATATTTTGTTTAATATTTTAATAATGTTCCCTCTATTATGAATCATAATGTTTAACTATATGGATAATTACGAAAATATACACACTTAAAGTGGATAAAAAATATTACATTTTGTTTTACATAAACAACTTACTTACAGTTACATAATTTACATTTACAAAATGGAATTAATTCAAGAAAAATGGGTGTGGGTCTTTTTGAAAATAAGCTTTTCACTTTAAAATATTTTAAATTTCGGGCTTAATTTGGTAGGCTGTCTTATAAATAGCACACTGCAGAAATAATGCTCTTTTTACATGAAGACGTAGAAAACTAAAAAATAAAAATACAACCGACATTAACTTTTGAAGTTTTGAAATCGGCCATGGGGTTAATGTATCCTTAAAGGGTCGACGCATTTAGATAAAATATTTTTTTTTTTTTTTTTTTTTTTTTAAAAATAAAATTTTTTTTTTTTTTTTTTTTTTTTTTTTTTTATATTTAATTAATAATTTTTAAAAATAAATAATTATTTTTTTTTTTGTTTTAAAAAAAAAAAAAAGGGGGGGTAGGGGGGGGTGTTTTTTTTTTTTTTTTAAAATTTTTGGGTTTTTTTTTTTTTTATTTTTTTTTTTTTTTTTTTTGGGGGGGGGGGTTTTTTTTTTTTTTTTTTGGGGGGGGGGGGGTGGTTAAAATTTTTTATGGGGGGGTTTTTGATTTTAATTTTTTTGGGGGGGGGGGAGGGGGGGTTTTTTTTTTTTTGGGGGGTTTTTTTTGGGTTGGGGGGGGTGCTAAGGTTTTATTGAATATTGCTTACATTTTAATTTTTTCTTAGATATAACTGATACCTATAATGTAAGTTGTATTGTTCTTTGTATTAAGAATTGATTTGACGCCGACTTCAAAAAGTCAAAATTTAATGAAGATTATTTTTTTAAGTTATTTTTTCTTTTTGGTGTTATTTTTTGAGGTCGGATTAATTTTTTTTTCTTTAAGTTTTATTTTATAATTTTTAGTTTCAGTTTTAATAAATATGAGTTGGCCTACCAAAAGGCTACCCTTATGAAAAAACGTCGTATTTAAGAAACGCGTAATGAAATAAGAGACAAGCATCTTGAAAAAAATAAAGAAAAACGTCTGAAAAAGACAGTTATTTATTCGTGTTTAACACAGTTATAGTTCACCATATCAATATAAAAAACATAACATTACGTGTATTACTTACGATTAAGCGCCAGAGACACAAGTCGTTTACCGCGATTCATTTTAATACCATTTAATACCACTAAAGTAAGAAATCTATTTGCTACTGAAGAGAATACATGTATTAGCAGAAAATATATTGTAAAAACATTACCTATCGAGGCCCAATACTAGCATAGCAAAAAGCGTTGGGATAGAGAACGCACGTTAGACATAGTAGTTTTACATACACTGGGCTCTGAAAATACACGTTGATATATCCAGCATGCAATATTTATATAATTCGAAGAAAGTTATAGTCAACTTACCCCTCTTGGTATCCTATGAAAAAACAGGGGCAGTATTCTCCACATTTAATAAATTTGTTATGTAATGAACTGTGAAAACATGTTAGTCGAATAAAATTGTGTCTATTCCATCGATTGTTTGGAGAGGAGGTAATTTTTTGTGGAAATGCGATCTGTACGGTATTTTGAGTAAAATATTGTCTTATATGGGAGGGTGAGTATTCTTTGGAATATATCTTTAATTTCGAAAAACCTGTTTTTGTTTAGTTCTTTTTTTTAATATCACCAGTTCTATTCATCGTATCAGGCCAAACAAAAGATCATACCGGCCTGCCAAAAATCAGCCGAGTGGCTGGCAGGCCAAATGCAGAAGGCGGTCATTCTGGGTTCTCTCCGTCTACTTAGGGCACACGATTCTGGTATCTACAGTCACTAACCCTGCGGGATGTGGGGAGTGACTGTAGTTAATGCATTGGACGGAATGGATTTCACCCCAAGCAGGTCGTAAAGGGGCTAATAGGAGAAGTATTCAACCTGAATTTCTCCTCATAACCGCCTCCGAACCCGACTTGGAAAAAACACGAAAGATATTGTTTCAGGAAGAAAATTGGGGTACAGGGGGTGGTTTTTACCCCCTTGAAGCAGTTCTACCGGACATTCACTTTCTGTTTTGTCTTGACCTACCATAGTTGAGCTAGCAGTCAGGTTTCATCACAGTTGCAACATACGAGATTTGATGATTTTTTAAAGTTTTTCTGTTTGTAGTAAATAATCCTGACGTGATGGGGAAAAACTGCCTTTCATTCGATTTTAGAAGCCAAAAATACATGGGAATAAATGGATCCAGTCCCCAGCACAAGAAAAACATTTTTTTTGTTGGCCTGTGTTTTTGATCGTTGATGTAAATTGAAAATTAATAGTACGCTACGCACTCAAAATACTAGCTAGAGGTTAAAAAATATGACCATAAGAAGGCAAGATTCATAAATCACCTTGTAGTTCAATAAAATAAAAGGCTTAGGCATGTTTTATCAACAATTTCTAATTCACCTAATTGAACCCTATCTACCATAACAGTATGATCCTTTCGTCATGAATCACCCTGTATAACTCCATTTTTAACATGATTTACAATACGCATTAAAAAACTTCCAAGCTAATAATCGTGCAGAGAAAACAAATAAAATTGGTATTTAGATCTCACCATTGTGATCAATGCAACACCATAGCCGTTCTTTATCATATCTTTTTGAATGTACGAAATATGAAAATATCTCTAATACATTAGTAATGTTGCAAAAAATTGCAACATGTTGGCACCGATTAATATGCTCAATTTATTGTCTGTAAGATTTAGCAAAATTTATTCGAAAATGTTAGGCCTCTTAGAGCAAACTCAAAATAATAACTTTAATAACCAAATAATATTAAAGTGCATTTTTAATTGGAAGGGGTGTAACAACGATTCACTTCTGCCAAACCCTGTATACTTCAAATAATTATAGTATTTCCTGGTATTATTTATTATTATTAGTATTTGTCATATGTAAAAATACGGAGCCGTTTTTTTGTCACAAAAAGGGGAGTAACGCGACAGCTGCTAAATGAGAGAAGTAAGTTAGATCTGCAAGGAACAGCAAATAGATAAATCTGTTTATTGCATATTATTGTTGATGGATTGATAAGTACCGAATAATGTTAACTGATGACAGTGATGACATGATATATTTGGTTCCTTTTTAAGAATATAGACCAATGAAGTGTTCTGGAAAAATTCTATTTAATCTATGAAATTTAGTTTTTGAATTGTGACGGTTAAATATATTTTCATCCTTTCTGATTTTAAAATAAATATTAATTTTATTTCAGGCTTTTTTTTTAGTTAACGTTTTCGAGTTTTGGGGATACTTTTCGTATTTTTACTGTACTTTTACAAAATTAAATATATTTTCAGATTATGGCAATCCGGGGAATAGAAACAAAGTTAAGTTTTCTCAAATCAAAGGATAACCCGTAATAAAATATGCGGCGACCACATTTTGCCTAAAGTGAGGATTTTCCATAGTAAAAGGAAGCCCCAGTATTAAAGGTTATATAATTCTTTTTGGATATACAATTATAGTCGTAGGTTTTTCTGATGTTATATAATATTTTGTCCCGTCTGCATACTGTATTTAATTTTTTTTGTCAACCAATAAACAGCTGTTTAACGGGAATTACGGGATACCTATAATGTTTATATAAATGCTTGCTTTTGTTTATTTAACTTATGGCATAAATAGCAGAAATTTATTAGAATTTAACAGACTCAAGTTTCATTAATTGTTGTATTCCTGGTCAGTAATATATATAAAACTAATAAATTTATCCACTTATCCAAGGAGGGCGACGAGACTTTGGTATTGTTTTTTCGTTGATATGTGTTTTTCGTGTGTTAGTTACTTCTTTTTGTTACATTATTAGTTTAACACTCCGGTGCACGACGTCTACAATATTGCAAGAGTGCGCGACGGTGGTCTATTAGGACCAAATTTGAGTGACCCATTTTTGTAAAAATGATTTGAAATTGGCAAAAATTTATATTTTTCTTATTTATTTGGTTTGTTTTCTTTACTTTTTTTTGTACAAATTTATTTGAATTTCGTATTTTACCTTAAAAATACAAATAAAACGTAAAAGTGTACTTTTGGATAAACTTTATTTTTAAGTACTATAAAAATTGGAAAAGTTAAAAATTCTGTAAATAAACTGTTTTTTTATTCCAAAATAGAACAAAGATAGTAAAGGAACAAAATAGAAAATTAAATAATTACATTTGCAGAAAATAAATTTTCTCAAATGTAGACTAAGTATGCTGGATTCGCTCCTCAATGCATTCTGCACAACAAGCTAAAATATGCTCCATACAAAACCAGCATTTACAAAATTTACAAAAATAACGGGTTTTGCGTTTTTTTGCAGTATTTGCAGTGACCTCTTTTATAGGTTGGAGGCTCAGGTTAATTCTGAGCAGTAGCTGATTCTGAGTATTTAGTAATTGCCGTGCGGATATGTGTATGTAATCCCGAGGATGTACTTCATTCAGACATATAATCTTTTACTAACGCTTTTCCGAGATTTTTTTACAAATCTTCGTTCTTTGGCAAGTTCATGATCAGGATTGTTGTGTCTAAATATGAGTCACGTGTCACTCAAGTGTTACCATGCAAATAAATTCCACATTACAACGACGGTGGTCTATTAGGACCAAATTTGCAAGTAACACCTCGACGAATTTTTTTTACATTTGCGTACATCCAAACGTTACTTTGCTGTAGCTTAGAAGGTACTTGGTATCGCAGTTTATAATGATATTTAATAAAAAAATAACAGACAATTACGTAGTTGTCGTGGGCTAATAGACCACCGTCGTGCACCGGAGTGTTAAGTAAGCTATATTACTTTTCCTCATTTATGTGATATATTTGGTCCTTATTGAACTTATATGTTGATACTTTTTCCGAAGTTAATTGTAATTTTGATGTTTATATATTACGAGATATATTATTAAAGTCATTAATAATTGGTCTTAATTTAATTTGTCTATTTTGTAATCCCTTTTCTGTCGATCTGATCGGCTGGCGCCTGGCGCCCATAACTAGCTTACTTAATTATAACTTCTTATTCACCTGTTACTTAAATATAACTTTAAAAGAAAACCGACGTTTCCACGACCCTGGAGCTGGGACAAAGGTATTTAATAAATATTAATAATAAAAGCATTACCAACTGCTAGCAGGTACGTCACAGGGGAACAACATTTCTTTACAATACTACCCGAAATTATTACTACAAATAATTTTCAAAAATATAATACCATTTACTTATTCAAATATAATTTTTTCCTTTTTAGCCCACTGGCAACGTCGTCGGGCTAGAGACGAGTTTTTTAAAACTACCCGTCATATATCAGGGATTCAAAATATGCCAAGTTTATATAATTCATAGAAAATGATAAATATCTTACCCCTCTGGGCGTCCCCTGAAAGAACATGCGCAATGTTTTCAACATTTAATAAATTTCTTATTATATACACTTGGGAAAGGGCGGGCTTACGAGCGGCCTATAGATATATCGGGCTCACAACTTACCGTCTATACCCATATATATATATATATATATATATATATATATATATATATATATATATATATATATATATATATATATACATACATACATATACCTCTACGCGTGTGTGTGCGTGTTGCCATCTATTGTTTTCAATCTTGTACCCTTTCTTAAATTTATAAGTGCCAAGTTATCAACAAAGTTGTGAAAATCCACTTGTATCTAAAAAGTCTTCTATTCTGTTTATATGTTGAATCCTCCTATATTCAACAATAAGGAATTTAATTGTAAATTTTCTTTTTTTTTTTTAGTTTCCATGATACTGCATGTTTGAAACTGATGAATATGAAGATATGTAAAGGAACTCTTAAAGAACACGGACGGACCAGTCAAGACATTTCAAAAGTAGAAAAGTATAAATGTGAATGGTGTTCTTACCAGACAAAAGTTAAACGCTATCTCAAAGGGCATATGCTAATCCATCAGAATCCTTCAGATGTTACAGTATACAAATGTGAAATGTGTTCTTACCAGGCAAAATTAAAAAAAATCTTAAAATCCATATGTTGACTCATCAAAATATTCAAGAAGTACCAGTGCACAAGTGTGAAGTGTGTTCATACCAGACAAAAAAGAAAAGGCTCACTTAGAATGCATATGCTGATCCATCGAAATGATGCAGAGGTAAAAATATACAAGTGTGAAACGTGTCCTTACCAGACAAAATTTAAACAAACTCTTAAAAGGCATATGCTGATCCATCAGAATTTTTCGGATGTAAGAATATACAAATGTGAAATGTGTTCTTACCAGGCGAAATTAAAAGGATATCTTAAGAGGCACATGCTGATCCATCAAGATTTTCCACCAGTACAAGAGCACAAATGTGAAGTGTGTCCATACCAGACAAAAACAAAAGGTTCTCTTAAAAGACATATGCTGATTCATCAGAATGTTTCAGAGGTGGCAATGTACAAGTGTGAAACTTGTTCATACCAGACGAAATATAAAGGTAGTCTTAAAATGCACTTGCTGAATCATCAGGATCCATCGGATGTAACAGTATACAAGTGTGAAACGTGTCCTTACCAGACAAAATTTAAACAAACTCTTAAAAGTCATATGCTGATCCATCAGAATTTTTCGGATGTAAGAATATACAAATGTGAGGTGTGTTCATACCAGACGAAATTTAAACGGTATCTTAAAAGGCACTTGCGGAATCATCAGGATCCATCGGATGTAGTATACAAGTGTGAAACGTGTACTTACCAGACGAAATTTAAACAAACTCTTAAAAGGCATATGCTGATCCATCAGAATTTTTCGGATGTAAGAATATACAAATGTGAAATGTGTTCTTACCAGGCGAAATTCAAAGGATATCTTAAGAGGCACATGCTGATCCATCATGATTTTCCACCAGTACAAGAGCACAAATGTGAAGTGTGTCCATACCAGACAAAAACAAAAGGTTCTCTTAAAAGACATATGCTGATTCATCAGAATGTTTCAGAGGTGGCAATGTACAAGTGTGAAACTTGTTCATACCAGACGAAATATAAAAGTAGTCTTAAAATCCACTTGCTGCATCATCAGGATCCATCGGATGTAACAGTATACAAGTGTGAAACGTGTCCTTACCAGGCAAAATTTAAACGAACTCTTAAAAGGCACATGCTGGTCCATCAGAATCTTTCAGATGTAACAGTATACAGATGTGAAACGTGTTCATTTCAGACGAAATTTAAAGATAGTCTCAAACCGCACATGCTCATCCATCAGAATCTTGCAGATGTTACGGTGTACAAGTGTGAAGTTTGTTCTTACCAGACAAAAACAAAAGGCGCACTTACAAAGCATATGCTGATCCATCAGAATGATTCAGAGGTAACAATATATAAGTGTGAAATGTGTTCTTGCCAGACAAAATTTAAACAAACTCTTAAAAGCCATGTGCTGATCCATCAAGATTTAGCAGCAGTACCAGAGCACAAATGTGAAGTGTGTTCATACCAGACAAAAAAGGAAAGATTCTCTTAAAAAGCATATGCTGATCCATTAGAATATTTCAGATGTAACAATGTACAAGTGTGAAACTTGTTCATTCCAGACCAAATTTAAAAATAATCTTAAAATGCACTTGCTGATTCATCAGGATCCATCGGATGTAACATGTAACATTCAAATTTAACTAAATCTGGATGTTACAAGGTATTTTTCAAAACATTAGAAATTTTCTGTTTGAACATTAATATCGACAAGTAGGCAACCAGTTATAACGTAGATAAGTTTTGGGAATTGCCTAATTTACTAATCATAAATTAGTGGCATTTCAATAATAATGTACATTTAATATTGCCCTTAATTAAATAATTTAAGCATTAACCCCTTTCGCAAAATTAAAAACAACTTATACCTTTTTTGATAACAATTCTGATTTTTAATAAGGTTAAGAGAATCCCGCGAGTCGTATGAAAAACCTAAAATTCCTTTCAGGTTTTTGTAGCGTTTCTTTAAAATTAGAATCGCGCCGTCGTACGTCTAACCAGCCAACGAGTTTAAAATTGAGATTCTTTTCTCTCGTGACTTTTGAACAAGAAGGGACTTCCTTTTGAAAGAAGTAATTACTGTTTGGTGGGCCTTTAGGCATAATTTAGTGAAGAACCTTTTAACCAAGGTAGTTATATATATAAATTATAATTAAACTAATATTTGTAATCGATTGCATTCCATTGCAGGATTTTTTGGGTTTCTTATAAAATTTTGAGTTATTATTACCGCATTCATTATCATTGCAACTATTTAAATAATGGAGAAGTATTTGGTCTAAATTTCATTTTTTTTGGGTTCTGCTAACGAGCCATAGGATTTTTATCTCAAATTGGGCTGGTTATATGGTTAAGAACTTAAAGGTGGTCATACTTTAATTCCCTGGAGCTGTGTAACAAGATTAGCAGAAAATCAACTACGTTGGTATCATTCTCTCTCAAGGACTAGGAGACATTCCGGCATTTTGTTCTACCACCCATGTGATCCTCCCTAAAAAAGAAAAAAATTAAAGATGAGTAATGCTTGTAGTAATTATAAGAACACCCTAAAACAACAGGGAAATTTTTAGTAAGAAACACTATCTAAGACCTTTTGAAAGTTTATCATTTTTAATTTTTTTTGCTTAGTTATTAAAAAGGAGGGTAACCCACCCACACACTTTCACCAGATGTAAAACTAAGTCCGAGGACAAGAATGAAATGTTAAAAGTAGGCCTAAATTTAGTTAAATCGTAATTTTAATTAAAGTAGGTATTTTAACTTCTCTGTGCCTTTCTTAATTGTTTATTGGCTAGAGCCACCCTTTTGATTGTCTTTGAAAGACAATTCTATTATGCTATAACTATTTAGCATAAAAATAATTATCTTATCTAAGTAATTGCTAAGACAATTACTGCCTACCGTCTAAAGTAAATGGGGTTTGTTTTACCATTTAAGATTTAGTATGGTTATTTTCCTATACTTTTCATGGTATCAATAGATATTAAGTAGATAATTTATTTAGATATTTAAGTCACTTTCTTTTAAGCTATTTAACAGATTTGAACTGCATAAGCGAAATTTTGACAATATGTTCAAATAAGTTTTTTTAATATATTTAGTTTATGGTAAAAATTGTTTTTTTGTCTTTACTTTAATTGGTCACCCCTGTGACCTGGCGCCCGCCTGAACTTTCCCTCTTGCCACCGACAAGCTAAAAGAAAGCTAGCCGTGGTAACACTTTGTGACGTCACTCTCAGGGCAAAAAAAATAAACAATAAAATTTGATTAAAACTGTTTGGATACGCTCGAGCTAAATTTCTTAAGAAAATTTTTTTGAATTTTATTTAATTCCAAAGAACGTCACAAACAGTATACAAGTGTGAAATGTGTTCTTACCAGGCGAAATTGAAAGGATATCTTAAGAGGCACATGCTGATCCATCAAGATTTTCCAGCAGTACAAGAGCACAAATGTGAAGTGTGTCCATACCAGACAAAAACAAAAGGTTCTCTTAAAAGTCATATGCTGATCCATCAGAATGTTTCAGAGGTAGCAATATACAAGTGTGAAACTTATTCATACCAGACGAAATATAAAAATAGTCTTAAAAAACACTTGCTGTATCATCAGGATCCATTGGATGTAACAGTATACAAGTGTGAAACGTGTTCTTACCAGACGAAATTTAAACAGTATCTTAAAAAGCACTTGCTGAATCATCAGGATCCATCGAAGGTAACAGTATACAAGTGTGAAACGTGTTCATCCCAGATGAAATTTAAACATAGTCTTAAAACGCACATGCAGATCCATCAGAATCTTTCAAATGTAAAAATATACAAGTGTGAGGTGAGGTGTTCATATCAGACGAAATTAAAAAGTAATCTTAAAAAGCACATGCTGGTCCATCAGAATCTTTGAGGTGTAACAGTATACAAATGTGAAACGTGTTCTTTCCAGACGAAATTTAAACAGTGTCTTAAAAGGCACATGTTGATCCATCAAGTTTTTCCAGCAGTACCAGAGCACAAATGTGACGTTTGTCCATATCAGACGAAAATAAAAGGTTCTCTTAAAAGTCATATGCTGATCCATCAGGATGGTTTAGAGGTAGCAATATACAAGTGTGAAACTTGTTCATACCAGACAAAATATAAAATCTTAAAAAGCACTTGCTGTATCATCACGATCCATCGGATGTAACAGTATACAAATCTGAAACGTGTTCTGACCAGACGAAATTTAAACAGTATCTTAAAAAGCACTTGCTCAATCATCAGGTTCCATCGAAGATAACAGTATACAAGTGTGAAACGTGTTCTTACCAGACGAAATTTAAATATAGTCTTAAAAAGCACGTGCTGGTACATCAGAATCTTTCAGATGTAACAGTATACAAATGTGAAACGTGTTCATTCCAGACGAAATTTAAACGTAGTCTCAAACCGTACATGCTCATCCATCAGAACCTTTCAGATGTAACGGTATACAAGTGTGAAGTGTGTTCTTACCAGACGAAAATAAAACGTCATCTTAAAAAGCATATGCTGATCCATCAGACTCAATCAGATGTAACAATGTACAAGTGTGAAACGTGTTCCTACCAGGCAAAATTTAAACAAACCCTCAAAAGGCATATAAGGCGGGTCCATAAGCCTTGAGTACAAATGGACACAAAATACCCTACAACAATAATTCATACATCATTTATTTTACGCTTAAACAGTTTGTCTCAAAAAGGAAATACGGCCATCCTAAGGAAGCGAAACCTAACTCTACAGACGAAGTAGGAGGCTTAATCGGAATAGTTTACTAGGAGGTACTTGATAGGGAGTGCGTTCCCGTGTATTAAATTTTTGGACGTAATAACTACCATATAAAAAAAAATTCTGAAAGAATTTTCCTCAATTAAATTAGACCAAAGAAAATTAAGGTTTAAGTATACAACGTTCAAAAGAGAAAATAATGACCAATGATTCAAAAAAAAAATTCAAACATGTTTATGAAGTAATTAATGCATAAGATGAATTCCAACTTATACTAGCTGGTAACAAAATTAAGTTTCACAAAATTTCTGTCTAAAAGAAATATTTTATGAAAGAAAATAATCAAGAAAAATGTTGTTCTAGTTTTACAGTGAAGCTGAAAGATATACAACAGAGTATATTGTAGTATATACCAGACTGAAATTCACTATACTTAAAATGTTAAAATTCATCGTGAAGCGATAAAAACAAAATAAAACGCTAGAAAGATGGCAGCAAAATACATAATAGACAAGGTTCAATACATCCTTAGGTTAGACATTGCATCTATTCACACAAATATTATACTCACTCTCATTGTCTGACTGAAACACACCGGCACCTACTACTTGGATTTTCCAATAGACAACCTCGTCCATACAATGTCCTATTCTATTCCACATTCACCTACTAAATCACAAAACTACAAACATCTTAACACATACTTATTCATACAGTATATTGCAGCATACACCAAGCTAAAACTAAGGATTGATGATCCCTAGGGATTCAGGATACGGTTTCTGCAAAACCGAAATTGTTGTGAAGTAACGAGTACAAAATTTAAAATACCAGTAGGGTGCAGACCATTCTTCGGCCAGAGGTAGATTCGTGGGGCAGCGGCACCTTTGCATGATAAACAATCCAGACCTACGTCCTTGTGCAGCTTAGTAAGTCCCTTTTCCATTCGACATTCTCTCTTTGTTCGTCCGTGCCTAATTTACTCTTGTCGCGCCTATTTTGATATTCATCACCAATGACTATCATTTCACAATTAAAATTTGTGAAGTATGGAGTAAACCGTGTAATTTCGTGTTTAGCCGTTCAAACGGCATATGCCAAATGTGGAAAGTTATTACTCCAATTTCGTTGCTGATCTTCCACGTAGGATGAAAGTACCATTTTCAGTACGCGGTTTACCCTCTCGATAGGGTTATTTTGTGGGAAACTGTACTGCATTAAACAAAGGTTTTACTCCATAAGATTCAGAAATTCACGGAAATTGTTACTTCTACCGTTCTGTGGTCTCTTATCTACAATGATAAACTCTGGAACCCCAAATAATAAAAAGAAACCTGTTCCTCAATGGCTTTTATTACAATTTTGACTGTGGCAGTTCTAAGAGATACAAAAATAACCAACTTGCTGAACTAGTCAGTAACAACCAGAACGTATCAAAATCTGTGCTGCTACGTGGAAACGAGCCAAAAAGATCACTACTTATTAATTGCCAACAGCGTGTTACTTCTGGTTGACTACCCATTTCACCAGCTGGACATTTTTGTATAGGCTTTTGACTACACCAAACGTTACACATTTTCACATATCGATACACGTCAGCTTTCATTCGTGGCCAAAAATACCTTTGTATCAACCGATTATAAGTTTTATATGCCCCCCATATGAGATCCATTCAAAACATCAGCATGATATTTTTCCAAAAGGTTTTTCCTTTCTGGCTTCGGAACTACTTCCATCCATGTATCGATATCTGAGAGAAGATCTTTAAAACCACATTCAGCCTGCCTGTAAAACTTTTCATTCATCTCACGTTACCTAACATAATGCAACGAATCATTTCTCACCCTCTTCATAATTTTATCATACCAAGTGTTACCTGCAGGGATATTCTACTAATTTTTATAGCGGGCTATAAGACATTGTTTGCGGCTATACACCTTTCTAAGGCTATATTCATTAGGTCTTATAGCCCCATAGTAAAAAAATGTAATTCTGCTAATATTTCTAGTCATTTTATCGCCTACAATTTTAGTCGTTATTATAGACAATTTTATAACCATGAACAAAGGTGCCTAAAAAGGGGTTTGTAGCATGCTATAAACATTAAAGTGTGGTTAGGTAGATCAATAAATGACAGACACTGGGAGGTATTTAAAATCTTGCTGTTTTTAGATTTACTCTGAAGTAGAGGTATAGCTATGAAAAAATATGTTAATTTATTTATTGGCTTAATATATGTTATTTTTAATTTAAGGGTATATGGCACTCATTGGCTTAGGTGCTATTTTACATAATCGAGTAAACGAAAGGCAAAGGAATGAAGAATTCAATTTAAAAAGGGAGACAGCTGAGAGATGCGTCGAATCCATTTCAACTGACAGATTTTGAATTTATCCGACTATTCAGAGCTGAGAGGGAAACAGCGAGATACCTTGTAAACAGAATACAAGGGCAGCTGCTTCCTTCACGTTCAGATGGATTGACTCCTCAAATGAAGGTTAAAACATAATCATTTATAAGGAAAATATAGTTTGCGTAAAATTTCCTCTTTAGGTACTAATTACCTTAAGATTTCTTGGGTTTGGAAGTTACCAAAGAGTGATCGGACAAGGATTCTACATATCAGTAAGTCAACCAACCGTTAGCCGATGTATACGTTTGGTAACAACGGCAATATACAACGAGTTTCTAAATGAAACCATTAAGTTTCCATCTTCTGTAGAAGAACGAGAAGCAGTTGAAAATAGGTAAATTCATTATATTTTCATTTATAGTTGCCATGAATATCGGCTCGCTGAGCGGATAGAGTATTCATAACAAAACATAGCTGACTGGGTCCAAGTTCAGCCACTGGCATTGGCAATGTCGGTGGGACTGGTTGTGTCTCTGCGTTTTTCAATGTTTAATTCCCTTCCAGACAGCTTCGGCATTGGATTAGGGTGTTATCTAATTTTTGTGGTATTTATTATAATATATACTCGTGTGATCATACAGTATGTAAATAAGCTGTAATTGTTTTAGATTTCGAGTAGCTGGTTTTCCGGGTATTTCATGATGCATTGATTGCACCCATGTGGGTATTGTTACTCCCTATAATCAGGAGGATGTCTATAAAAATCATCATGGATATTATTCTCTCAACGTACAAATGGTATAAATTGAACGTTCAAATTTTCTTTTCAATTTTAGATTTGTGATGAACGCTTTAATGTAAATGCCAACTTCCCTGGTTCTGTTCATGATCAGTTTATATTTAATGCAAGCCAGGTGAAACAAGAAATGAGAAGACTGCACAGGGATAGGATAGGCAAATATTTTCTTCTTGGTAATTGCAACTTTTTACAAAAAAAAAACAATCATTGATATAAATTATCTTTCAGGTGACTCTGGGTATGCATTGGATAAATATATGCTAATACCTGTGCTTAATGCACTTCTCGATACAGCAGAAGAAAGATATACTAGAAGGCACTCTCAGGTTAGAAATAGAATTGAACGACTTTTTTGGTGTTCTTAAGGCCCGTTGGCGGTGTTTGAGAAAAAGACCGTATTCTGCATTATCAACCAGAACCGGCTTCAATAATTATTTATACGTGTGCAATCTTGCACAATTTATTATTGGATAGGTACGTAAATAAAATAATCAGGTAAATTGTTTACAATTTTTTGTAACTATTTTCCATTCTCTAATTTTAGAGTCCCATTACCAGACATAGAGATGAATGAAGAATTGTTAAATAATGGAAATAGCATGGGAATAGGAATTCAGGATGTAGATGGAAGAATGAGAGATTTAATTATCAATACGTACTTCAATATATAGAAACTTTATGCTTTTTGTACTGTTTTTGTAATAAAACACTTAATTAGTTACTTTGTTTGACTGAGAAAAATTAAACAAAATAAAAACATACTTAAGAAACATATATTAAACAACATTAAGATAAACTGTGCATGTCATATTTTCAGAACAACAAATATTTAGTACTAAAATTATAAAAAAGAAAAAAACAAAAGAAATTTACTTCTTCCATTCAATTGGAAATGCCTTAGATAAACTTTGTCAGTATATAAGCGCTATTCTTTCAGAGATTGTATGCTTTCTGCTATATTATTATTTGACGCAGCCACTAATTCTAACGAGTGAGCTATAGCATAAAGTCCATCACTATTAGCATCAATCAGGTTTTTTGAATAATTGATTTTCCTGCGATGCTTTGGTTCTATTTTTTCGTTCTGATTTTGTCTTTTCCATCATGGGTTCATCTTTGTTTACTTTTCTATTAGGCTTATTTTCAGAAACAACATCTACCTGTTCTGGCATAATATTCTCGTCAAGCTGAAGTTCATTATCGTTTAGAATATATATATTCTCAACAAGATCATCATCAGAGTATGGTTCCATTTGTTCTAGTTCATTTGGGACGTTGGACATTTTTGGACCAATCGTTCCTTCACCAAAACCTAACCCCTCACTGCTTTCTTTTCCAATTACTGATATGATTTTGTTTTCACATTCTGTAAGAGGTGGTGGGGGAGTGATTTTTCCAGTTTTGGTTTGAGAAATTTTCACCTCTCTATTTCTCTTTCTTGTAAGCAGTTTTTGATTTTTCCATACCTAAAAATAATTGTAGATGAACATATGGGTGTACGCTCTACAGCCTCTACACAAGAATGAGCCCTCAAGTTGGTCGTGTTTACATTACTTGCAAATAGGAGGTACTTACCTTTTTCCACTGTTCATTGGTTTTCTTGGGGCCAATTTCATTCAATTCACGAGAAAGCCTTTCCCACGTATTATAATAAGAGCTTTTTTTCCTTTCATTCCTTGAAATTTTCCACACGCAAAGTTGCTATGATTGATCATAAAATCGATCATGTAGTCTAGCTGTTTTTCCGAGCTTCTTTGTCGTTTCTTTTTATCCGTATCCATATCCATTATTTTGATCAAATATTAATATTATAATCAGCCACAGTGCCACAATCACCCGACAATAAACTATTTAATAGGTTTATAGGTTAGTTTCTTCTTCTTCTAATAATTTGGCAGCTCTAATGCGAGGTTGCCAAATCTGAATTGGTAATATTTAGTAGCACTTTTTATAGTCCACTAAAATTATAGTCTGGCTAATTCCTGTGATAGCTGAATAGGATTAAACTATAATTATCGATCTATAAGTATAGCCGACTCTAGCTGTAGCCTCTTTTATAGTTTTTTAGTAGAATAACCCTGCTGAAGTCGCTATGGGTTCTTTGTCAACATTAATGGAATCTATTGCAAATGGTACAGCTCTCGACAAACAATCGGTGAGTTATCACGACCTCAATGGTGTACCACTTCAAAGTGAATCTTTGGAGTCGTAGGCACCATCGTCCTAGTCTACTCTTTGGGTGTTTTAAATCGTTTAACCATTTTAATGCATAACAATCTCTGATGACAATAAACTTAGTAGCCTCAATATAATCTCGTAACTTTTGGAATTGCTCTCCTCCACATAGGATAAACAGGCGGTGAACAGATTAACTTAACCAAACCAGAGATGGTAAATAACGGCGATGAACCAGGAGTCGGTACCTCAAAACGGCCATGAACCAAAAGGCGACACCTCAAAACGATGAACCAAAAGTGCACTGAGATTACCCGTACACTTAAACTATGTTGCGCTAAAAGGGTCTTTAGTCCGTCAAAAACCGCCACTTTGTGTAGTAATCACTCAAGAAAATGACTATGAAATTTTTTATGGAAAAAGGCGACTGAAAAATAATGTCCCATCAATTTTTCAGTTTCCAAAGCATCTTTTAAAAATGGCGAAGGCAAGCAGACGACTTATCAGAACATACCAACAGGATGAAATGTAAGTGTACAAATAGTTGTAATAAATAAGTTAAGAGTTAGTTGTATTATTTAAGCAGCGGAGTGATAAACGAACAATTGCCTGAAATCTTACTATTCTGAAAATAACAAAGGAAAACTCCCCAGTTCGAAGGTTAACCTAAATTTCCATACAGGCCTTTTTTATTCTTAATAATGCGTTTCTTATTTTTAGGAAGAGAATGTACTTTGGTGATTTTACGGAGGCTGACTTGAAATGTGCGAAAAAGGCCAAATTAATGTGGGTAGTAGCAAAAAAAAAATTTGTTGTCAAGCAAGAAAACTGAAAGTCTTAATAACACAAAATAGTAGGCTGATCAAGAAATAAGTAAAGACACTGGAACACCTAAAACAGGAAAAGAAAATTTCAGGCGACTGCTTTTTATTACTTCAGGTAAAACCACGATGGTATAAGGTGGTAAATCTCAAGTGGTTGCTAGAATGCTATATAATACAATCCCAGCAATAGGTAGTTGCAAATATTTTACGTTTCTCTCTCCTATCCACTTGCTTTGTTCTAAATTCATTCTTTCAACTTGCATGAAGCATCTTGGCAGCGTTTCAGGCACGAAAATTGCATGACGCTTTTGGGAACTGTTTCCTATCGCTAATAAGGTATAAGTATATTTAATAATAAAAAGTTTTTTTTGCATGAATTTTCAAGGGAAAGTCTTAAAGACGAACACGAATATATTTTTATTTCAGAGCCGTTTCCCAAGTTCTTTTTTATTACACCTTTTATTTTAAGTTTGTAATATTTTTTTATAGGAAAGCATTGCTGAATCTTGCCAAGGTACACTCTCCAGCAAAAATTTGGAAATAATCAACGATTTGGCACATGTATAAACATGTGCTTACTCACCTAAATTTTCTAGGATGCAGTGTGGCTTCTTCTTACGGCAGCTTTTTGTCGGTAAGAGCGGTCGGGAGTAAGGAGGTTAAAATTGAAACAGAAACATGGTAGCAACTAAGCCCACGTAACTTAAAAAAAATATTTTTCCTATCTTCAAAGTTAGAATACAAAACTTTTTCCATTCGTGTTAAAGAATTATATAACACTATACATGTGTAAGGAAAGTTAGGTTATTAAACATAATGACAAAATAAAAAAAATTTATAAAACAAAATTCGTGATTCACCAATATTCTTTAATTTTTTTCCAAAAAAAAAAAAAAAAAATATTTTCTTTTTAATTAACTAATATTACATCCCCCATAGTACTATTGTCTCTCATCACTCACATAAAGTTGGTAATATTAAACCTATATAATATAATAAGTAACATGCCTATGAAAATTAAAAATTCAATAAATAAAAAAATTAATAATAAATAAATTGTACTTTAGGATTCTCCCTCTCTCTTTTATTTTTAGAGTAAGTAGTATCCTATCCTTTTTAGTTATCCATTTATAAAAAAAAATCTTTATGGAAGGGTGAAATCCTAATATTATTCAAAGACTTTATCTAAAAGTAATTAAAGTAACTATATGGTAACCTACACTTAACCTAGCACCCTAAATTAAAGAAAATTATATTAATTACCCCAAAAAAATTAAACTCACCTTTTTAAGTTTTAAAAAAACAATTGCGGGAACAAAAACACCCACGTAGGAATTAAATCTAGTACTAATTGTTACTAAGTAAAAAAACTTCATATAAATAATTATCTATAAATAATTACTTAAAAAAAATTTTAAACTTTTGGTTTAAAAAAATTTTAAAACTTATTAAATAAAAAATACTCAAAAGGAAATTACTATATTCTATATTAAGCAATAAATAAAATTAACTACAACTAATCATATCATCTCCATAAATTGAATATCCTTTGAAGAATTATACTTTATAAGATTTTATAAAACCTATACTAATGTCTCTAACTAACAACATGTAAGAAAAGATCTTAATAATAATTAATAAATATCTAAAATACTTTTAGATTCTGAAGGAACTAGCCACTACCAACATTTAAGGTAAGTAATTAACGTACTACTTTATAATACAAGTCTAAAACAAGTATTTTACCTTTTTTAGATTTTTAATGAATTCAAGAACTTAATTAGTATTTCAAAAAAGAGGAAAGTTTGAAAAACTTTTAAACTGGTACATATAACCACTATTTAGAAAATCACTTTTATTTAATACCAATTATTAGATCTATTATTTAAATATATTATTAACCATTTAAGTAGTAATTTTTTTATTAATAATGGTATTATATAATAAAAAAAAAAAAACTTTTTCTTCCATTAAAATTTCCATTTTAAAAATTTAACGGCAACCAAAATACACTTAAGGTTTTTGGTTGTATTTAACATTTAATCAATGTATTATTATCTTTAAAACAAACAAAAATATAACCTTATAAAAAAATTAACCCGTAGATTTAAAAGTAATTTTTGTACAATCTGAGAAAGTATTGCTGTTGAGACAGTTAAAAATGATAACCAAAAGAAAATTTCGTCCCCAACTTCGTAGTTTTGCATTGACTTTGCACTTTTACTCTGGTGCTGCATATAATTACGTACGTAAGAACTTCAGTAAATGTTTACCCCATCCCGGTTCCCTGAGGAAATGGTTATCAAGATGGGTCGCCTGGATATACAGCAGAGGCCTTGAGAGCTATTAAAATGAAAGAGCAGGAACAGAAAGAACGAGGTCAGGAATTAATTTGTGGATTAATATTTGATGAAATTTCTATTAAAAAACATGTTGCATGGAATGGAAAGCATTATGTGGGATTTGTAGAGTATGGCACAAATCTAGATAGCGATGCACTACCCAGAGCAAAGGAGGCATTGGTTTTTTTAGTGGTTGGACTTAATACAAGATGGAAAATACCAATTGCTTACTTTTATTGGATGGTTTGGCAGCTGCTGAGAAAGCGAATTTAGCAAAAGGATGTCTAAAAATGACCCATGATAGTGGTGCAAGAACCGTTTCTATTACGTTTGACGGGACACCTACAAATTTTTCTGTAGATTCAATTTTAGATGCTAAATTAGAGCCGTCTCACATAGAACCGTGGTTTCGTCAACCATTTACAAATGAACGTATACATATGATTTTAGGCCCATGTCATATGTTAAAACTAATTAGAAATGCATTAGGTTAGATTAGGTTTGTTGTGAGTGGGTCTCAGTAGACCCTCCACTGCAGCCATCAGCAGGCCTATTGTGGCTCACGCCTAATTATTTCACCCAATAAGTTCAGTCTCTTAATGAAACTGATAACTTTATTGTGTGAGAATGTGTCCAGATCCTCTGGCAGCAGTTGCCCTTTGCCAAATATTCAGAATCGGATCCTCTCCACAGCGGGACAGGTGCATAAGATGTGGTCTGCCTTCTCATCATCCTCCAAGCATAGACGGCACTCGGCGTTATCCGTTAGGCCGAGTTTATGCAGATGATAGTTTAGTCGGCAGTGACCGGTATATAGGCCTGTTAGAGTTTTCAGGTTTACCCTGTTTAGCTCTAAACGTTTCTTAGTTCTTTAGAAATGCATTAGATCATTGGGCAAATGTAGATTCTCAGGGTAATTTTATTAAGTGGTAATTTTTTTGAAAAACTTGTTAAACTACAGAAAACGTAGGTTTTCATGCTGCGACAAAAATAACTAAAAGACACTGTAATTTTAAAAGAGAAATCATGAAATTATCGCTTGCTGTTTAACTATTTAGTACTAGTGTCGCGGACGCTCTAGATTTTTGCAATTATGATTTACAATTAGAAGAATTTAAAAAAGTCACAAGCAACTTCTAAGTTTTGTAAAATAATGAATAAATGTATTCGACATTCTAAACTCCAGAAATGTTTTAAGCAAAAGCACATGGTGTGAACCATTATCTGTAGAAAATGCAGAGGTGGTTAACACATTTTTAAAGGATACAAAGTTATTCATAAATTCTTTAACAATTCAAGATGGATGCAGTGAGTTAAACACCAAAAGAAAAACTGGATTTCTAGGTATGTTAATTTGTTTGACAAGTATCGAAAATTTGTTTGATGATGTAAACGAGAAAAAATATATGAAGTACGTTTTAGGGCCGTATGCACCGATTATACTTAAGCTGGCTTTGCCGTAAAACTCGCTTAACTTGCGATTTTGTAATGCACCGTTATAAAAAGTAGGTACGCTTAAATGGTGTTAAGTTGGCTTAAACATAAGCCTCCGATTTTCTGGGCTTACGGGTTAAGCGAGTGTTTTGGGCATACGCATTTATTGTTTTTTTTTAAATGTCAGTTGTAGCACATGAATAGAGGTTATATTCTTGTGGTTGTAGTCTTTGGTAGTCGTATAAAATGGATTTAGAACTGGAAGACGAATTATTTCTTGAGGATGATGAAGATATATTAGATATCATTGACTATGGATTTCCGAGAAGACTGTACGACAGATCGGATTATTTTCATAATATGGACGATATGTCATTTTTTCGGCGATTCCGTTTAACAAAACAGACCGTTTTAAATGTTTTGGAGCAGCTAGAAGACAGGCTAGAATTTGACAACGATTTGTAAGTAACAATTATTAAAAGTGTTGTGAATATTAATTTGTTCTGTTTAAGGAATAACAGTGTATCACCCATAAACCAGCTCGTAACAACTTTAAGATTTTATGCATGTGCGGGTCACCAAACTAGTATAGGGGATTTTATAAAAATGCATCAGACAACTGTCTCAAGAATAATTAAAAGAGTGTCAGATGCACTTGGTAGTTTGAGCCAAAGATACATAGAAATGCCAGAAGCAAATGGCATTGTTAGGGTTCAAAACAATGTTTTTAATATAGCTAGATTTCCTCGAATACTCGGATGTATCGATGGGACACATATTAAGATTCAGTCTCCAGGTAATACTTCATATATACACATTTTACTAGCAAGTTTAGTAAACGGATATAATATGAAAATAAACCAGTTTTTTTTTTCTAGGTGGAGAAGATTGAGAAGTTTACCGGAATCGAAAATCATTTTTCTCCATAAACACACAAGTACTTTGTGACTATCAGTTAAGGATAATGGACATAGTGGCAAGGTGGCCAGGATCAGCCCATGACGCTACTGTATTTTTAAACAGTCGCATTAGAGCACGTATAGAAGGGGGGAGAATTTCCAAATTGCGTTATCCTTGGTAAGTATTGGATTAATGTGTTGTTGTATATTTGTTATTACATGGAAACCTTCGGTATTTTTATTTCTAATTAATTAATATGTCTATTTTCACAGGTGACAGTGGATACCCTTTAAAATCGTACTTCTTAACCCCACTTGCAGATCCTAACGGAAGAGCGGAGCAACTTTATAATGAATCACATATTCGAAGTAGAAATGTCGTGGAAAGATTAATTGGGATATGGAAGAGAAGGTTTCCAATTTTAGCATATGGAATTAAATGTAAAGTAGAAACGGCTATGACAATCATAGTGGCAACAGCAGTGCTGCATAATATTGCTATTGATATGAACGAGGATATACCTCCAGCGCCAGAAAATATAAATTTCCAGGAACTTAATTATTTAATACAACAAGGCCAAATACCAAATTTACACAACGATGTTGGCGTTGTTAATTACAATTATAGACAAGACCTTATTGATAATTATTTTGCAAATCTGTAATGTATTTATCTCGGTATTTATTAAATACAATTTTTTAATATGAGGAATTGCATTTCACAACTTCAAAAAAAATTAACTTATTGTAGCCTTAACATACATGCAAAAAAATGAAATGTCTTAAAAGTGTAATATAATGGATTACTGTCATATGGTAAAAACATTGACATCAGCTGTTTTTATAATACAATTCAATTATTATATAATTAATTATTTAAAAAATCTTATTGGTAATAAAATAATTGAGCAAACAAATGCTATTAAAACGTGACTAAAATGGAGTTTGTTTTTATCTTTGAATAGAAATTGCATATTAATTATTAATAGAGTTATCGCGAATTGAATATACGGTAATAATTACTAATTACAGTAATTTACTTTTACCGACAAATGCTTGACATTTGATTTCTGACATCAAATTGCGTCGTTGCCAGATCAATTCTAAACTTAACTAAGCCAAGTATCTTTCGTTACGGTGCATTGGTAACAAAACTGAAAGTTTTAAGCCGGCTTAGTTAAAACTCGCTTAACGTACAAACGGTGCATTCGGCCCTTAACTTACAAACTAAGCCAAGACTACATCGAAATGTTTTTCTCTGCCATTCGTGCTCGGGGAGGATACAACAACAATCCCACTGCTACACAGTTTCAAAGTGCTTACAAAAGGCTTTTATTACATGCAGAAATTTGTTCTTCACTAGCAGCAAATTGTGTAGCACAAGATGACACAAGCATACTTACAGTTTCAAGTGGAAATAAATCAGAAAATAAACCAAAAATTGATGATCTAATTATGAGACCACCAGAACTGCTAGACATTGATGAAAAGGACTTTGACTTTCCAAATAGCTCTAATGATACTTTACATTCTAAATATATAAACGATATTGTTGAATGTATAAGTGGTTTTGTTGGCAGAAAGAAGGCTCGGATTATAAAGTGTGGGGTATGTGCCGACAGTTTGTTAAGTGAAAATTCTACTTCACAATTATTACTTAGAATAAACAGAGGTGGGCTTCGACAGATGTCGTCTAAATATGTAGAGTTGGGGAAGTAATTTCTACAAATGATATCATTAATAAATTGATTATATTATCTCTGAGACAAATAAATCCTTCTAAATTATTTAACAGATTAAATGACCATATTTTGGATCAAGATCCAATGTATAATCATATTTTGCAATTAATACAAATAATTTTGAAAATTTATTTTACTATTGAATAAACCATGTAAATAAAACAAAAAAATGAATATGAAACAAAAAAAAGGAATTTTTTTTTAAATTAATTAATTTTTTAAAATTTTAAAACTCCGCACCTTTTTTAATTCCCCTCGGTAGGTGCTTTTATTTTTAAGGGGCATATTCCATATTTCCTTTCTTTAGTTCTTGATGGTAAGCTTTATTTTGAGTAAATGCAAATATTTCTTATTTACACATAACTTTATGTTTAATTTAAAATTTGGAATTAAGTATCTTTATTATTTTAATATACTAATTTTATCCAACATTGTCACATTTACATTAATAAAAATTATGAATTATAGCTAACGTTGTATTTCTTGTATATTTGTAATATATAATAAAAAACGAATTTGTTCTTATTTAAAAACCAATTAAAATTTATATTTATAGTACGTACATACTTAAGTTTACAAGTTTGTAGGATGACCATTTTTTTATCTAACATTTTGACATATTACATTAATATTAATTATAGCTAACAGCTAACACTGTTGTATTCCTTTTATATTTTCATTAAATAATTAAAACCGATTTTGTTTTCAATTAAAAGTTTTATTTATAGCATTATTTACATTTACGTTTGTGTAGCCTGAAAATTATTTTACCTAACATTGTTGTATTCCTTGTGTATTTGCAATAAATAATTAAAACTTATCTTGTTCTTAATTAAAAACCAATTAAAAACTGTGTTATAGCAACATTCACTGTTGTTTCTAATGGGAATAAGCAGCTTTTTACCCTTAATGGGTAATGTGGGTTGCCTAACCATGTTGACAACATTCAGCTTGTATGAAAGCATATGCGACGCGCGGTCCAGTGTTATATGTCGATGGAACGAAGTGAAGAACTAAGAACATGGCTGGGGTAGAGGTTGCCCAACATGCGCTTGCGCAATGCACGGCTGCCGGTTTGTAAAATCTAAATCCCCCCGTGCTCACAAAAATACCCTAATAATAATCCTAAATCACTTCACCTTAAAAGAGCAAGACATTTGGCGGGAAATTTAAGTGCCTATATTATTCATACAAATTTTAATTATTGTATTTTTATAATAAGCTGCTCCACTATGTCATTTATACGAAACCAGAGCCAAAGGTATATTACGTCCTGATCTCCACAGAACTAGTATGTACCAGAAATGTTTTCTCTATCAAGGACGTAAATTTTATAATGCTCTAACTGAAGACCTTAAAGTTTCCGGAAATATTCACATTTTTAAGTCAAAACTTAAAAAACTACTGCTAGAAAAAAATTGTTATACTATCCAAGAATTTTTCTAAATGATGTTTTTTGCGCTCTAGGCATAGTACTATTATATCTTATAGGTCTTATAATAGATACACAATGTTTTTTTTTTTTATACCTTTAATTACATCTTCTAATTAAGTTTGTCCTGACATTTTTTTTATGACATATTCATGTTATCCATTTCATATTTTGTTGTAAACGTTTTAGTTTTACTCTTTTAAATTATTTATTTGACATTTTCTACACTGTTTTTGTATGCCACTCTGTATATTTTTTCAGTAAAGAAATAAAATTATTATTGTTATTATTATTATTACTAATTATATTCTTAATATATTTTTATGTCAGAAATAATTAAAACAGTGTTTTTTACTGTAAAATATTTATTAAAATTTGGACTGGTGGAATTTCCCAAAAGTGCACTCCATAAAAATTACCCCAAAATTATTCCCAGGCATGGTGAAAAGTGTGAAAACCTTATTTTTGGGGTAAAAACACCCCATATCTGACAGCGCTGTTATCAAAATCATAATGTATGGGCTTTCTTTTCAGGTACTTGGGGCCCTGAGGGTTAGTTTCAAGTTAATAAACTCCCAATAGTTATATTTGGCCTCGTGATTAAATAATTTGATAGTTTAGTGAAATTTTAAATTCCAATCGGTAAGAACGTGGAGATGACGTATAAAAGACGTGAAAATAACGTACGCTAGTAACGTGTTTATTGGTCATTAATTATGACTTAATTATAACGGCATATAATAAATGTATGACCCATTTATAACGTAAAAAAATGCCTCTTAATGACGTCATTTTGACATATGTTTTTTTTTTCCCGTTAAAATAATAATGTTCAATTATCAGACAGTTTCCTTTATTGAAAATATAGATATATGTTATTTGTGTATATATCTACAAATATGAGTAAAAAGTTATTAAAGATTACGTATAATTACCTATTTTAATAAAAATACTAGAAAAATTCCAAAATGGTGCTTACACTGCCATCTAGTGGACAATGGTTGAACTGGCTCCTTTCGTTAATAGCGGACGATGGATATATTGGTTCTCTATTGATTTAACCTGTTTTTTTTCAAATAGGATTTTTAATGAATCTTAAAATGTGTTTTCTCTCTCGGTTTCCGTCGATTAGAGGTGTCATTTGGCGTTAATTGCTGTCGGTGTCTACACGAAGACGTTTTGATCTGCGATCATCCGTTTTGGGATTAATCTTTGTGTAGCAATTAATTGTGATTTTGAATGGTGCTAGTGTATATTGTTTGGTGAAATCGCATCTATTTAGGAGTATTTAATACGGCAAACTGTAAATACACCTCATCCACGTGATTTTATAAATTTGTATTTTTTTTTTTCTTTATGTACAGTGATTATTCCACGCTTTCTATCATCTTATGCCACCATACCATCTAGTATTTTCGTGGAATATAGTGAAACACCCTTCAAGGAAGGTATGTCAAAAGTTACTTTTTTTTTGGCTAAATAGTAGGTACTTATTTTTTTATTTCGTTTTCTAAGGGTGTTAGTGGAGGGTTGGTTGTGATGGAACCTCCGACGTTCGTTGCCACTAAGTGAGACTGTGGCTAGGAGAGTGAAATTTTGGGGGAAACCTTTTTTCCTCCGTGGACCATTCTCTTTTTTTTGGTTGGACTTGGTTCACCGGCTGTCCCTGACGCAGCCGATTCTGGAGTTGCTACCTACCTGGAACAGACGGACTCGCCAGGAAAGAAAAAAAGGAATACAGATAAGAGTGTTACGTTTAAATAAATTGGAAACTTCTTTAGTAATTTTTTTTAAATGTAAATGTATGTATACTTACTTTGATCTAATAAGTTTAAATTGGTTTACGTAAGGACACCACTCAATCAGGTATAGCCTATCATATCTACCTAATTTAGTTTATAGCAGAATTTCGTTTTCCATTTATTTTTTTTTCCTCTTCAAGATAAAACATATTATTGAGACAAAAAAAAATTATCAACAGTATCTACCAGTAATGTTAAGAAGAACGTTGTTCTACTCTGCTTCTTAAATTTTCGCTTTAAGGTTCACTGATTTTATACAGGGTGGATCGGATCCATTCCTTGATTTATTTTTAATTAAATACAGCAATAGCTGATTATTTTTGACTTTTAGAGACTTTATTTTGTCCTTGTTTTTTTTTACTTAAGCCTGATATGACACAGAGTGTTTTAACTAAGTAAGCAATTATTATTTCTTTGAATAACCAGTTACCACGTTGACAAACCAAAATCATTGTTATTGAACATCTAGATAGGTATTGCATGGATATTATAAATTGAGTTTAAAGAAAGTGTAGGTCAGCGGAAATTAGTATTTTTTTTTTTTTTGTTTTGGTAATCATACTATGGAAAATTTTCCTTGTTTATAGGTTATGTTTTTGTGTGTGCGTTAAGCTTAACCGACACGATATAAACCCACAATATTAAAATTACGACGCTTGCGAATAGAGCAAATTACCTACTGAATTTTCGCTTTCTTTTTTTGTTGTTGTTGATGATCATCTCGCAAAGTGTAATAAATAGGTTTTGTTATTGGAATTAAAAAGTCTGTCTTTGCTAACATAAGTAAGTGATAATACTTACCGTAATATTTAAACTTTTTCTTTTAAATAGAATTTTACACCGTAAACTGCTGAATAATATATATTTTTTCGTTTTGTTGTTTACAATATACTGATATTATTTGTCAACGTAGACTTGTCTTTTCTTTAATCCCTGTTCAGTAAATTGGGGGATTATTGGGACCTTTTAGAGTATTTTGTTGTGGTTTAATTTACTTGGCGCCCACGAGAATATCGTTATATATATATATATATATATATATATATATATATATATATATATATATATATATATATATATATACTGGGTGACCACGAGATGACGCTCGCCCCTATAGCTTCCTGGTCTTTAAAGATATGAATCTCAAAATAGGGCACGTCAAATAACAGCTAAATATGGATTAATTAGACCAATTTATCATCTTCTGTCGCTTCCGGTTTCACCGGAAATAATACCAACTTTGGATTTTTAAATGGAACACCCTGTATATTTTTACATTTTTGGATTCAGGAGGTCATTTTGCATATAACTGTGGCATATTGAGATAAAAATATTAATGACTGACATTTTTATGAGCAAATTTAATTTTACATCTAGGCAGCCGTGACCCCAAAAAATGTTTTGTTTTGCTTCAATAAATAATCAAAAAAAATACAGTTATCACATTATGTCATATGGCATTTGTATTATAGGCTCCTAACATTTCGGAAATCGTTTTTTCCAGAATAACTTATTTCTTTTTAAATGGCACCATGGTGGCTCGTTACGTTATTTCAATAAAGCATTTTATTACCGATAACTTGGTACCTAACACTTCATTATTTATTCATAAAAATAATACATGTGATAAATGATAACAAATGAACGAATTAAGAAACAAACGAATTAAAACTAAGTAATTATTTTATGACATTATCTAAAAATAATTATAACAATTGTTCAAAATGTTGACCACCGACATCTACACAATGTCTTGCTCTTACCAAAGTTTCTCTCACCACATTGGTGAGATGTTCCTCTGTTATAGAATTTATTGCCCTCCTAACTCGATCTTTCAAATCTTCTAATGTAGTTAGTACTGTTGAATATACACGTTCTTTAATGTGGCCGCAAAAATAAAAATCTAACGGCGTTAGATCAGGTGATCGCGCTAAATATCATTTTTGAGCTGTCAGATTAATTCATTTGTTTCTTTTGCTACATTTCAAAGGCACCTACTTGATAGAGATCCAGTGTTAAATATTATGAGTTTATTTTCATTTATACCTTGTTGGATACGATTATTATGTATTTTTATGTATTATAATATGAATTAATAGTGGAGTGTTTGGTATCAAGTTATCGGTAATAAAATGCTTTATTAAAATAACATATTGAGCCACCATGGTGCCATTTAAAAGAAATGAGTTATTCTGGAAAAACGATTTCCGAAATGTTTAGGAGCCTATAACACAAATGTCATATGACATAATGTCATAATTGTAATTTTTTGATTATTTATTGAAGCAAAACAAAATATTTTTTTGGGGTCACGGCCGCCTAAATGAGAAATTAAATTTGCTCATAAAAATGTCAGTCATTAATATTTTTATCTCAATATGCCACAGTTATATGCAAAATGACCTCCTGAATCCAAAAATGTAAAAATATACAGGGTGTTCCATTTAAAAATCCAAAGTTGGCATCATTTCCGGTGAAACCGGAAGCGACAGAAAATGATAAATAGATCGAATTAATTCATATTTAGCCGTTATTTGACGTGCCCAAATTTGAGATTCATATCTTGAAAAACCAAGAAGATATAGGGGCGAGCGTCATCTCGTGGTCACCCAGTATATATATATATATATATATATATATATATATATATATATATATATATATATATATATATATATATATATATATATATATATTATTGTGATAATGAGGATTGTTGTATTTTTGTATTTTTATTTATTTATGTACTTTAAAAAAAATTTTGAATTGTTTTATTAAAATGTTGTAAAAATTGAAAATTTTGTGGTTTATTAAAATATATGCCCTTGTATACCCAGACTAGCTCAGATTTTAATTTACAAATTTTACTTACTTTTTATTTTCTTTTCTCTCTCACTCAGGATGCAGGTTCAATTTGGTTTTACTATAGTATAATTTCAAAATTTAAATTCACAAAATCAGTACACAAAAAAAAATAAACACTTTCAGAAAACAATAAAGAAGTTTGTTTTTAATATCAGATTTTTTTTTTTTAATTTTAACAAGAATGGCCCATTAAAGCCTTAAACTAACCTATCTAAATAAAAATACGGTACTCGAGATATATTTATGTGAAATTTTGCAAAAGAATATATATAGCTACGACCTGATCAGGATTTTCGGTATCCGGTTGTTGAATGAAATCCTCCTTTCTACTCGTTCCTTAATTTCGGTGTCCCTTCGGTTCCTAACTTACCGACTCTTGTGAAGTTTCACCATGGAATACTTGTTTTCTTTTTATTAACTACTGAATTTGTTTATTTCTTTTTCAAAATGTTTAATGCTGTGTTAATTTTGAATTTTATTGATTATTATTTTCCTAAAACTTTCCAAGGTAAGTTCCACACATTTACCTCAAATGGATATTTTATTTCCACTAATATTTATTACTTTTCTTATAATCTGCTTGCTTTTAATTATTATACATTCTTACATCTGTCGTTGTCCTTTGCACATTTTAAAATCATATCTTACTACCATTTATTTTATTAGTATCTCTTTTTAATTTTATTCGATTCTCCAAAAATTTTTTTCAACCCTCTCCCTTATTTTTCAATAACAACCCACTATCCATTGTTTTCTCTGCTTACTTTAATTTTGTATATAGTAAAA
>JANEYF010005620.1:0-222416 GCA_029963845.1 Rhamnusium bicolor | reverse complement strand
TTTACCAGTGGAGTAACGTTATTTGGGGTATTTTGGGATGTGTAATAGACGCCAAAAGTCGTAACGCCACGTCGCTCGCTAAAATTTGATTTGATTTCTAATGTCATTTTACAGTGATTCTTATGTATCTACTTGTGCTTTAGGGATCAAAATCAAAGAGACTTTAATTTACGATATTTTGACGTTATTATTCATATTTAAGTATTGAAACTTTATAGGAATGAAATTGTAATTATTCTATGTAGTCCTATAAATAAAAAATGTTTAATGTCAAAAAAAAAACAATAATAAAAAGATACTTTTTGGTAAAATGTTATTCCCAAAGAAAGTAGACTTAGTTGCTTATCCTTGAAAAATGCATTTCAATAGTTAATAATTCAGCTAGAAAATTCAAAATATAATTTTATGTGGCCTCATGTAAAGGGACAATAAGGGTTATTATTATCAGAGTATGGAAACTTTTGGAGTGGGGAAAAACGTCAAATGACGCCGTGCTTTTGGCGTCTACTGCAATTATTTGGATTGAATAATTTTTTACTTTTATTATAATGTGTGGCCGTTTATATTAAAACACTCTGTATAGCGATTATTCTTTTTATTCGAGTGTTTTTGCCGCAAGAAACTCGCCCTTTCTTTCTGCCGAGAGACGGATAGAAAAGAAAGCATTCGCATAGTTGTGAGTAAAACCGACGGTTTAAAAACGCATAAATCCATCCGCAATTAAATAGTGTTTAAAAGAAAAATATTGTGCATTCTAAAAATTGTTCGCTCATTTAGTTTGTTCCAAATTTCCTTCCTTTACCTTTTTCCCACTACACGAGTGAGACATATACTAATGATTAAAACTGCCGTTAAGGGTAAGTCATTTTATACTGTATCTTGAAATCCATACAGTCCACTAAAATTCAAATACACCACAATTTGCCTTTTTATTTTTATAAATGTTTCTCGTGTTATTAATAGTATCATGTAATTTATTTTGTTGCTGTTAGGAATAACACTTTTTTCAGATTAACTGTAAGAGTAATAATTTGTATTAAACTTCGCCTAATAAAATTGTTTTATTGTATAATTATAAAAGTAGGTAAAAATAACTAATTCCGTAACATAATATTTTATTGTATCTAAACAGTCTAATCGTAATCTGATACTTCCAGGGACTTTATCCCATGAAACTCGTCTTCTTCCTCCTCATCCTCTTCAAAACTCTCTTCATCGGAAGAATCTGTAATTGTGAATCATAGATTTGAATCACTAACTTCATCAAGTAGATGCTCCTTTTTCATGTACTCAATTTCCACCTTGTCTACGTGTTTACAAATAACTTCCCATTCTTTAGAGGTAATATTAGAACATTTCGGTTCTGCTAAGCTCCTTACATCTTCTAATTTAAATGTAATATTATGTTGGGCCACCCAATTTTTAAGTGTAGCCCATATTTTTTCTATTGGGTTAAGTTCTGGATGATACGGGGGTAACCTTAAAACTTTGTGCCCACGTTCTCCCATTATAATATCTATTTCATATATTTTTGTTTTGTTTTTGTTCTGTTTTATGATAGCATATAATTCAGGTTTAATCATAGTAGGATCATATTGGATTTCTTTTTCTTGCAGCGACAAAATTATATCTGCCTTTTTAGTGGCCGTCGTTGCCGCTTTATTCAGTTCAAGATTATGATACGATGCATTATCTAAGACAAATAGACTTTGGAGATAAATTAGGGATGAGTTGAGACTCCAGCCAACGTTTAAAATTTGTAGAATTCATTTCCTCAAGATAATCACCTGATTTTAATCCTAAAATTATTTAAAAAAATTACAAATGATATAAAAGAGGTGAATTAAAAATATACCTGATTTAAATATTAAAAGTCCATTTGGTATAAATCCACTCTTACTTCCTGCATGCAGAATTATGAGGCGATGTCCCTTACTAATCGGTTTGGTGAATGATTTCAACGAACTATCTGTCCATCCCTTTGGTGCTGTATTAGTACTATGGAGATAAGTCTCATCTGTGTAGATGATTGGCCTACCTTCTTTGTATTTCTTAAATTCTTTGAAGTATTCTGTTCATTTGAGACGTCTATCATTTGATTCCACAAGTGTTTTTCTGTTGTCAGCAGTTTTCTTCCAACTAAAAAAAATCCTCCATTAAATTGCATATGTTGAAAAAAAATAAAAACGTACCTGAATCCCAATTTTAGAACAATTTTCCTTAATAAAATAAAGAATGTTTAGTTCCATATCCCCAAAAAAACAACTATGCAGCTACGGACACGTGTTTCGGAGTTATTGCCCCTCATCAGCGTAGCGTTCGTTTAAATTTTCGAAACTAGTACTGTTCTGGATGTTATAGGTATTGATTTGGAGAACACTAATCTAGAAAATGTCTAATCTATTTTTGAAAATTTAGAAATTATATTTCATTCACGTAATTATTAATTTATCACCTACGACGACACGTTTTTATTTTTGTAGAATCAAATTTTTTCGACTCTTTTTTTCTTTGATTTGCATTTGCAAGTAGAACAAAAACTAATTAATATCGTAACGTCAAAGTATTTGTATTTCAATAAACGTGTGCAAAATTTCAAGTCTTAATGTTAAAAAATAAACCGAATACATTATTAATCCTATAAGCTCCCTACGTAACTTACTTAATTTGTGGCATTGCTTTTGTTTTTAATATAAAACGTACTATTCATAAACTTGCACACAAAGTGTTATTTTCATATCCTGTACGCTAATCTACCACGTGTAGAAAGTATAAAGATTTTTTTGGCTGCAGTCGTGTAATCTCAGAGAAACTTGAACTTGATCTATCACCGGTTGAGACATTTATTTTTACCTGTCGCTTTAATTAGTTTATTTAGTATCTTTATTTTCATAGATTGGCGTATACAGCATTAATGTATATCCTGGATGTTTTTATACAGTATGTTCAATGTATAAACTTCTCTGTAATTTTGTTATTTTTGGTCGTTTCAAAAAAATCTTTCTTCGTGGATTGTAGAGAGATGTATCTTTGGTAGATATTGATATACAGGGTGAGTTTTAAATGCGTAGTTATATTTTAACCCTCAGTATATTATTCGTCGTGTACAACTGATTGGCACTGTCGAAAAATTTGTTTAAACAAAAAATTTTTTTAATTTCTGATAATTTTTTCGTCCTCCAGCCACTGACATTTTGATAGTCACTGGATAACTTTGTAAACGCCGTTCACAGAAATGATGTAACTGAAGGCAGTGTTGCCACTGCCAGAGTTCGTCATCACAATTATCCTAACTCATAAATTGCAAATTTTGAATTTTTGAAAAAATTATTACCCTTTTGTCACGGACATTTTGTGAGACGATATTAGACTTATTTAATATCAGTGTAGACGCCGCACCAAAACAAATGTAATGGTTTATAAAACATTGGGCTCTATTTAAGAAAGCATGATATTTGTACGCACTGGCCGAAAATAAGAAATAAATCTCAAGGCGGCCAAGACGCGACCGATTAGTACTTTGTGGAAAGCGACACTTGTCACTTGTAGCTTGCTCTTAAAATAAAAGGTGTTAAAAGTATCTGTTTATCTATTTTTCCTTGTAAAATTAGGTAATCCTGACACTTTTTTTATAAATAAACAGAACTCGTCCCGTAAGCACCAAATATTAAAAATATGCAATACTTTTTCTGTGTATTTTAAATTATTATTGTCTCTATTTTATAGTTTAAGTTTAATATGGTTCATTTCTAAAAATGAATCAAAGTTGAAAATAATCATTTTAAAAAGACGCATTTACTTTAAAAGAACGAAAAAGCAGATTTGTTTACTTACCGAATACAACAGTTACTACATGAATATATCATATGGGCTTGATGTTTGGATAGCATTCCATAGCCGTTTTGCTTGTCTAGCATTTTCATCTACTTGAAAATATGCCTTTAAAATAATAAAATTAGTCGCTATGGTTAATCACTAATTTTCACAAAATGAACCACCAAAGGAACAAATTATAAATAATATTTTGGTAACATCAAAACTTCGAATCACAAATTTAATCAAAAAAAATTATAAATAACGGTATTAAACACATTTTTTGTAAATGCTAATGCAGACAGGTACGCGAACTATCAATAACACATTATAAATAAATCATGATGCTTTTCAAAAAAATTTCTATTGACCTAACTGATGGTTAATTTAGCTAACTGAGCATTGGAAAAACGGGTCTTACCATCGCAACAGAAACAACAGAAAACAGCAAAAGACTATTATTTATTTGGGTTCGCACAAATAGCGCTGTTTACGCGTGGTTCCGATTTATAAAGATCTACGTACACGGTATAAAATTTAATTCAGTTTACTCTTTTTTAATGGAAGAACTGACCGAGGTCGGGGCTGACGACCTAAATTTTACTTTTTATCAACTTTTGCTAATATTGGTGTAAAATGGTAGAAATTTTTAAATAATAGTTCTATTGCTTAAAAAAAAGTGCAGGTACACAAGGGAAAATAATGGTATAAATATCATGAAAATGGTATGTCAGGCAACACTGATTAGGTGCGTGGTTAGATGTGTGAGGATCATAGGTTACATATGCGACGCTAATATCGCAGTTCACATTATGGCGTGGTTGAGTTTTTATCATGTAATGGCCTATCCCAAATAAATGCTGTTTTCTCAAGAAAAAATTGATCTCTTTTATAAATGTCGACGTATACTATCTGCCTAACCGTCCAGAGTATTATGGAGGGAAAAAATGCAAACTGTTAGGTATGACCAGTGTAAAAAGTGACAGAAGTGTGTGAAAATACTGCAAATTATTTTCCATCACCTGATATTGTGTTGCATCTTCGGTGTTTTACTATTAGAGGCCAATTAAAATAGTAGAGAGCTGATTTATTCCTTGAACACCTACACATTTCAAACTATTGTAATAGCAGAGGGTAAGTATCTACACCTACTTCTTAAAAATAATAATCCTTTTATAAAAATGAGATGGGAACATTAAATTCCTCTCGAGATTCCCTAAAAAGTTTACTGTTTATCGGAAAATTTAGTTTTAGTTGTACATTCCATATGAAACGCTTAAAAAGAAATGTTGATTGGTGCAAGAAAAAAGTCAAAATTATACATTTCTCACATTGAAAGGTATTTCAAAATGTTCAAAAATTATTTCAAGTGGAGCAATTAATCGTTTAAGTAGCTAATTATTTCATCCAATGTTAAATAAATTCGGGAATGAACTTAATGCTAGGGCTCGGTTTTTCAATCATGGGTTAGCTAAACTCACACTTTTAAAATTCGCTTTTTTCAATTTTACATTTGTTTTGGAAGTGGCTATAGCAACAAATATTTTATGCTAAAGTAACTTTTAGTAGAAGTGGTTTGTATTAGAATCTCATCGATTTTTGTGAAAACATAATGCTAGGTAACTTTCAACTTATGTTAACTTACGATTGTAAAATCGCGCCTAGGTGAGAGAATTGCATAAGATATGCGGCAACGTTGCTTCAGTCCATTACATCCTTTTTGCTAAGATATAGAATGTTTCCAGTAACCAGTAGTTCCAAAACAGATTCATCGTATTTTTTTGAAAGTCGATAACTCAGTTAGACGTGGGAATTAAAAAGAAAAAAATGTGTCAGAGGGTTTCTACAGATGTTAAGAATCGGTGGTTTAAATATAACTACACACTTAAGACTCACCTGTATTAAATGCAAAGTCTTGGCGATAAAAAACCGAAATTCAGAAAAGCGTATTAAACATTCTTTTTTCAAAAATTTATTAGGAAAACTTTATTAGAATCATTCCAAAAATGTTTACAAACCTAAGTTATTGAGGTGTTTCAACCTGAAGTAGAACACACTGTATATGTGCGTATGGTTTTGCTTTCAGCATCGTGAGTGTTTGAAAATGTTACTTCTTATGCTCTTAGGTTCTTTATGCAGTACTTTTTATCAAAGCAGTTGATTTGAATTACTGTTGTCTAAATATAGGAATGGGGATGTCCAACTATATTAAAAGTTGGATTTCTTTATATTGTACATGATTCTACACTGTTTATGTAATCAGTATCCATAAGCGGTTGGATTTTAAAAACAGTTTGCATTAATTTAAAATTGCCTCTCCAGTTAATCAACCAATGAAATAATGTACTTTGTGACATGGCCGAACCTGTGTTCCCATATTTTCTTTATTTAAGTATTGTTTTGGTAGCCGAAAACTATTTGAAAATATCTATGACTGTGAATTCCCACCCCCTTTTCTCCGTTATTTTTGGAATTAGAAAGACGTTTCAAAAAGCAGATCATAGGAAATTTTATAATTTTTTTTTTGTGATGACTAAAGCTGGCCGAGGTGGCTGGAGTACAGCCACGGTCTTACGCTGGCGTCACACGTGCCGATTTAGAAATGATTTACGCTGCAGTCTTATTTGAAAGATTAATGCGTGAGGTTGTACCTATAAATTATACATAATGTCAAACGCGCCAAAGGGTAAAAATCGACCGTACGCGGACACAGTGAATAAATTTATCGGTGAATTTCCGGATTTATTCTATGACGGATGCAAAATAATTTGTAAAGTTTGCAATCAAGACTTAATGTGCTGGCACAACACAGATTGTCGTCGTCATATCAATACCGTGCAACATCAAAATAAAAAAAAATGGCATGCCTTTGACAACTCAGTTTATGTTTGATTTATTGTTAATGTTAATAGCCTGTAATATTCCGCTACACATACTGGATAAACAACCATTTCGGGAGTTTTGGAATAAATACAATCCCCAGGTGAACTTTCCAAGTCGTACATCGTTACGTAGATATATTCCAGCTGTTCGTGAAGACATTGTAAATAGGATTAAATGTGGAGTAAAAAATACACGGCTCTGGTTATGTATTGACGAGACGACAGATTGTAAAAAAAATCTATTTTAAATATTATAGTACGTGTACTGGACCCTCTTAAACCAACATTTCCACTTTTACTAGCTAGTAAAAGACTAACTGCGTGTATTGGCGAAATAATTACGCGTGTGGTGTTGGAGACATTCGAAAAATTTGAACTTTCAACAAGTCAAGTCTTGATGTTTGTGACTGATGGTGCCGCGACAATGCACGTGGTAGGCCGTTCTCTTCAAAGAGACAATTGTAGGTTTTTACATGTTACGTGTAAATGCATGCGTTACATCTTGTGGCAGAAACGATTCGAAAATGTTTTCCAGAGGTAGATGCATTAATAACAAATACAAAAAAAGTATTTCTCAAATCTCCTAAACGGCTTCGAGCATTTCACAGACAGTGTCCTGGTATCCCTGAACCACCAGAGCCGATTCTTACACGTTGGGGAACGTGGTTGAAAGCGGCTTTTTATTATGCTGAATATTTTCAACAAATAAAAGCTGTGATACTACAGTTCAACCCTAACGAGGCTGCAGCTATTAGGAAAAGCCAGACAAGCTTTCAAGACGTTTCCCTTGAAACAGATTTAAAAACTATTAATAACAATTATAGAGGACTACACGACGCAATAGAAAAATTGCAAAATAGTTCGTTGTCGTTAGTGGAATCGCTGCAAATAGTGAACGACGTAAATACACAGCTACAGTCTATAAATGACGCAAAAAATAATCGCGTTAGTGAAAAAATTCGAGAGTGTATTACAGAAAGATCCTGATTTTAGCAAATTAAGACAAATTTGTGATGGTGCATCCACAACTTCGTTAAGTGAGTTCACAGATTGTTTTACTTATGTCTGTGTTACATCCGTAGATGTCGAACGGTCATTTTCAAAATAAAAACATATTTTTTCACCAAAGCGAACATCGCTGACGAAGACAGCTGTAGAAACATACCTGATGCTATTATACTATAGATCTTCCCCACTTTGTGATGACGTCAACCAAGCTACTTCATAAATCTGCTTAAAAGGGTGAGTTTTATACAAATTTTTATAAAATGTAACATTATTGTTAAAATTTATTTCCATTTATTGTACTTATTCAGGTATTATGATATGATGTAAACATATGAGTCATATGATGGCTCTGTCGGCCAGGTGACCTCGGCCAGCTTTAGTGATGACCTCTGTAAATATATATAGTGCTGCATAAAGGTGTGATCAAACTAAGATATATTTTTTTTAAATAGAATACCCTATATATTTTTAATTTTCTGAAATCTACGTTGTATTACGATTCCAGTAATATATACATGTTATATATTTGATTACTTATTTGGAAGATACAAGCTGCTAAAATGTCAAATTAAAATGAAGTAGAATCTATAAAATGTCATATTTCTAAAAGCCTATGAAAAAGTAAATAAGCGTCTAAATAATTAAATATCTGTCAGTGGATTAACTTGTCATTTTCTGTTGTCATAACTTGTGTGTGAAATATTTCTATTAAATAAAATCATATATATATATGTATATATATATATATATATATATATATATATATATATATATATATATATATATATATATATATATTTATATATATATATATATGTATATATTTATGTATATATGTATATATTTATATATGTATATATTTATATATGTATATATTTATATATTTATATATGTATATATTTATATATGTATATATTTATATATGTATATATTTATATATGTATATATTTATATATATATATATATATATATATATATATATATATATATATATATATATATATATATATATATATATATATATATATATAACATCACTAGAATCGTAATAAAACTTAGATTTCAAAAAACTAAAAATATATAGGGTGTTCTATTTAAAAAAAATATAAGTTGGGTTGGTCATACTTTTGTGAAACACCACGTATATTCAATGAGGTCATTGTAAAAACAAATCATATAATTCCCTATAACCTGTTTTTTGAAACGTCTTTCTATCTCTAAAAATAACGGAGAAAAAGGGGGTGGGAATTCTCGCGAGTTCACCCTGCACATTAATTTTTGTATTATATCAAACATTTTCAAGACTATTTTAATTTGGATACAAAATAAAAGGTAAGTATTTTTGAACTTAATGATAGGTATTTTTAATAATTGTGCATTTTTTGGTCGTTTGGTGATTTGCATCTCCATGCCTACAAAGTCCAATTGACGCAACAACTTTTGCCAACAGACCATGCACAGCGAAGAGAGTTCACCAATTGGATCCTTGAACAACAAGAAGTGAATGCCGATTTTGCGGACAAAATTATTTTCAGTGATGAAGCCCACTTTCACCACGATGGCTTCGTTAATAGGCAAAACTGTCGCATTTGGGGCTCAGAAAATCCACGAATATATATGATTCATGAGAAAGCAATGCATCCCAAACGTGTCATTGTTTGGTGTGCATTGTGGTCTGGAGGAATGAATGGGCCGTTTCTCCTCCAAGACGAGGCAAGTAATGCAGTAATGGTGAATGGCGAATGTTATTGTACTAAGATCCCAGTTTTTTGTGCCTCAATTGGAAGATATTACTCTGGACGATATGTGGTTTCAGCAGGACGGTGCCCCTTGCCATACCACCCGCGAAATATTGACGGTTTTGCACGAGTCTTTTCCTGGTCGTATCATCTCTCGGTTTGGTGACCAGAATTGACCGCCACACTCTTGCGATTTAACACCTTTGGACTTTTGGCTGTGAGGTTATCTAAAGTCATAGGTTTATGCCAACAAGCCCGCGACCACCGAAGCATTGAAGGCCAAAATTAGACGCTATATCAACGAAACACCGCCACATATATGCAACACAGTTATTCAAAATTCGCCAAGAGTACGCATGTGCCAGCAAAGCTGTGGCGGCCATATACCAGATGTGTTGTTCCATACATAACTCCCAAATGTCTACTTATAACTCAATAAATATTTCAATACTTTAGGTGCGTTCTTTCTAACTGACATCTTGGCTAATCTAAGTTGTTTTACGGTTACACTCCATAAATAAAAGCATAATTTCATTTGATGTAGCCTCATAATCGTAAAACTACTTAGATTAACTGAAATCTCAGTTAAAGAATACGTCTAATGTTTCAGTATAATACGGGCATTTTACATAAAGGTGGAACTGAGTGCGCCATCTAGTAGGCGATGGAAAAAGGTGAAATTTATATTGTTGTGCATAAAATATAATATATCTTTCGTAAGATTATACAGTATGGGGACCGTAAGCAAGGTAAATGGGAAAAAACCAAATGTGTAGAACAAGGACAGATTGCTCTCATCAACATATTAAGCTTAAATGATTTTGGGTGTATCTTATTCTTTATTCTTGCCGGCTGGTCGCTGGCCGGTCTCCCCACTTTACATAATACGCCCATGAACAAACAAACAAACGGTGATAAGAATATCGCCAGCTTCTCTTTATGGGTTCCTGTTTTCACTAATTCAAATTTCGTTATTTACTATCAGTTTCTCTGTCCTTTTTTAACATACGTATGATATGAGACCAATCTGTCCTTGACATTTGGTTTTTTCCCATTTACCTTGCTTAAGGTCCCCATACTGTATATATTTTAATAGGAACACATATATTTGCAAACCTTTATAAATAGTTTTAAAAAATACATATATTTAATGATGAAAAATATATATATTTCAGTAAATGTTATATATATTTCTAACAATAATTGTCTTAAACGGCGCCTCATATAGAACTTACTAATTGGAGAGGGTGGGGCAATAGTGGGTCCGACTTCGATATGTCGAGTTTTATGATAGCTAGACATTTCATTTAAAAACATAAATAAACTAGACAAAAAAAAGTCTATAACCGGAAATTATTTTCGAATATACAAGGTGAACCAAGACGTTTCTACAGGGACAACTATCATTTTTTAAATGGAATGCCATGTACATCAGAACATTTCTTGAAACCTCTTTGTGGCCTCCTTCCACTTCTGTATTATTATTGACTCTCTCCCAACTACTTAGATGTAATGATTTTGTTTGTTGAAAGTATGCCGTTTACACGTGTATATTAAAAAAATCACAACAGTCACAATGATCGATTTTAAGAAAAAATGTGTTAGTACCAGTTATGACACATCTGTGCGATGACACTCAGCCATTTTCATTTCCTAAAAGTATACAGGGTGGCCAAAAATAATTTTTAAATTTGCAACTATTTGAACTGAATTTTTTCAATTTTTTTCAAATCTATATTTTTGGACGACGTGATGTAGAATTGAAAAACAAACATTTTTTGTAAGTACATCGCTTTGGCTATTTGTAACCATTTTCGATTTATTGAACAATAACTGCAAAATTCAGCAATAAAAATAAATTTTTTTTTTTTTAATTTAAGAGAAGATATTATAAAAAGTGCTCCACATATTGCCCATTTTGATTGACACACATTTCTATGCCTCTTTGGAATGAGGTTTCTACTGTCCATAAAATTGCCGGAGTGATGCTTCTAACATTGTTGGTGTGATGTTTTTATGGACATCATGTAACATGCTTATTATAATACCTTCTCTTGAATTATTTGAAAAAAAAACCTCATTTTTAATTTTCATTGCTGAATTTTGCAGTTATTGTTCAATAAATTAAAAATGATCACAAATAACCATAGGAATATTTTTTCAGTCCTACATCACATCGTCCAAAAATATACAGGGTGTTCCATTTGAAAAAATTTAAAAAAATTCATTTCAAAAAGTTGTAAATTTAAAAATCCTTTTTTGGCCACCCTGTATACTTTTAGGAAGTGAAAATGGCTGAGTGTCATCACACAGATGTCTCATAACTGGTACCAACATATATTTTTTTAAAATCGATAGTTGTGATAGTAGTGATATTTTTAAAATACACGTGTAAATGGTATAATTTCAACAAAAACAAATCATTACATCCAAGTGGTTGGGAGAGAGTCAATAATAATACAGTAGTGAAAGGAGGAACAAAGAGGTTTCGAAAAATGTTTTTATGTGCATGGCATTTCATTTAAAAAAATGTTACTTGACCTTGTAGAATCGTCTTGGCTCACCACGCATATTCGAAAACAATTTCCAGTTATAGACTTTTTTGTCTAGTTTATTTATGTTTTTAAGTCAAGTTCCTAGCTATCATAGAACTCGAGATATAGAAGTCGGACGCACTATTGCCCCACCCTGTATATACAATGCATTTGGTGAAAAGTATTTCATGAAGTAAATAAGCACATTTCGAATGGAAGACCATACCTCTAAGAGATCGAATAAAATTGAAAACATTTGTACAATTTTTAGAAGAGTTGTAATCATTTGATTTATTTTATTTATATTAATCTGTAAAGAAATATTGTGCGAAGTCGAGTAATATCATAGATTCTTATAACTTTTTTATTCGGAGTTAACAGTATTCTTAAATATTCCTATTTATCTTTGTTGCTCTATATAAAAATAAATATATATATTTTTTATTTGTAAACTTCTTGAGACATAAGATGTTTTCAAAAAATCCATACCGTTTATTTACTGTATTAAAATTAATCACTTAACACTGTTTACTATTCGAATAATATAATGGTTGACGAAAACCGACCTAAATTACCGATTTTCAAAACAAAACCCACAGGCTGATACGATTAAAATAAACCCATTCTGAAATATAATGCTCGCGATTCGACCATTAAATGGCCGAAGTGCTCGCGTGAATTTGTTTTATTATTTGAAGCGACCTGTCACAAAATAATAAAATTGTCGCCAGCCAAGGTAACATTCTGTACTCTAAAAAATCGCATAAAGTTTTCATACCAACATATTTATATGTCATTTTCAAAAAGCTTTATCATTAGTTATGATAATTTAAACGGGTTATTTAGCTTCGCATTTTTTGGCAACAAGTGATACTCACGGAATTCTTGTGAAATTCATTTATTATAAATAATTGCTGGAAACCGAGCATTTATTCCACATATTACACTACACGCTTGATATATCATGTTTTAACAAACAAATTTGTAAAATGGAATAGCTAGATAATAATTTTTGATTTTAATTTGGAAAAAGAATCTGAAATCATAACGTGCATTATCTTTAAAACATTTTTTCTTTACGTTCATGACAACGTCGCTCGACCGTTCACTTAAAGCAATATATTTCTTATGTTCTTGAGTTTCAAGGACATGTGTCTAGTGATAAGGACACTTGCTACTCAACCCAGAGTCCCGGACTCGAATCCCGGTCGAGGAGCTGGGAATTTTTCTAAAATAGAAGTTAATCTTAGCATACTCGGATATTGGAAGTGTCCGTTGTCTCCAAATGTGTAGCCTCTCCCACACAAGTTCGAAGTAACAGGAAGGAATACAGGGGTACAGGGGTTGTATATTCGCGCTGTTTTTATCAATCAAAAGCTCACCGATTTCTCAAAATAATCGGTCGCATTCATCAATCAATTCACAAAACTATAATTTCCTTCTATTATTTTTTTCAGTTTTATCAGTAAATCAGATTCTAATGTCCAACTTCTAAGCTTCCGCACGGGTCTAATCTGGGGCCATGTTATTCTTGTTATTCATCAATGACTTGACAAAAATTTTACTGAGATTGGAAAAACGTCTGTATTCGCTAACCACGTAAAGAAATTAGTTTCTGCCTCGATGCAACTTCTAAGATTTTAACTTAGCTTTATGTTTTCTTAGCCGCATACCAAGTCTGAAAATCCTAAAATTTTGTGTTAGGTAAAGAGATACGAGGTCCTACAAGTTATTTTGGAGTCCGAATCATATCTAGGGCATCGACAATTCCCTCTCACATCTTAATCTGAAAAAAATTACAAATTAAATTTCTAATTTGTTCCAGGATGGAACTGAACCTTCAACCTTCGATATCATATAAATAGCTATAAGCGGTTCACCCACTCGACTACCATGCTATATAAAGCAGTAATAAAACTAGTAATACAAATCCGTTTTAATTTTATTTTCACTAAAAACTTTGTGTTTCCCTGCATGTCGCATATAATGGTTATAAATTAATCGTATTCACAGCAACTGTAATGTTACACAAGGATCTAATTTAGGGCCTCTTATTGTATGACAGCATAAAAGCCATTCTGCTCGTCAATACGAAATATTTAAATAATACATTTTAAATGTAAACCGGCGTAATGTGGGCGGGATACAGAGGCCGTCGAGATGCCCAGATCTTATCCCTATTAATCTACCACGAAAACGTAGTATATAAAGAAAGCCCCATATATTTCTTCATATGATTAATGTTAAACCGCTGCGTGGTGCAACTCAAATATACTGAAGAAACAATATTCCATAAAATTGTACTTTCTCGTTTTTTAATCAGGTTGCTGTAGTCTCTAAAAATATATACGCATTGCTCGGTATATTGCTATACAAGTGCTTTTAGTGTTGTGTAATTGAATTGAGTCCAATTGGCATGCAGCCTAAGTGAATTTCGACATTAATTTTCTTAGTTGTTTAGGCAATTAACATATTTTCATTAATAAAAGGAAGAACGGAACTGATCATATCAATGACTTTAAAATTAAGGTAAATATAATGTGGCACCATTTCAAAGCTTTCATTAAGAAAAAATACGTTCATTGATGCTATATAAGATAGGAGAAAACTTTGTTTACCTGCGTGGAATGTTAAAAATACTTTGTATTATTTTTATCACTGGAAAAATTGTTTTTAACAACCGTCCTAAAAACATTTGATGATTTTTTTTATTTATTTAGAAACGGAGGTAATCTAGGATTGGATTACATGCAGTGAGGAAAATTCGTTACTAAATTTCAATACCTATGTATTAACACGTTAAAGAAGAACGAATTTGCACCGCTATGTGATCGAAAATGAAAATTTGATTTTGCCGTATCGTGTTTAGTGCAACAAAAAAACCTAGCAAAAACTTGAAATGCTTGTCCTCCGCGGCAAAGGAGATAGATAGATAGGTAGCTCGAGGTATCTTTGTTATATTACCAATTTTTTAAATAGTTTTTTATGTAATTGTGCATCGCTTGATATATTAAGAAATAGACATTAGACAAGATTTTTTTTGTTTTTTTTCTTAATATTTTTTTATACATAACCAAGAGTAAGGTAGATATGTGTTGTACATAGAGCTTATCCCTTGTAGGGGATCCCACTGAGTGCTGTGGACTTTTGAATTTACGACAAAAGATATAAGAACAAAAAAAAAACAAAGTTAAAATAGTTTTCAACGGCGGAAACACAATCAAATTACGGCATACCGACAATAGATAAAGATAGTACCCCGGGAGCGCCTTTCTTATAGTGCCGTAGTTTGATTGTCATTTGCCGTTAACAGGAAATTTCAATTTTTGTTGATGATGTCTTGTGTTAAACTGTACTACTTATACTTTCTCTTCCATATAAGTGCCCTTTGTGAATTCCGGCAGCTATTTTAAAAATATAATTTATTTTTATGATCTATTTATTATCAGGCAATAAACAATATGGTAAATTAAGTAAATATGACAGAGCAAAATTTAAAATATTAAAAAGTACAACTGACGTAGTTTTCTACGAAACACCAAAACACCATATACTGCACTTACTTTTATTTTAAATAAAATATGCATTTCTATTGAATTAAGCAATACAAAGGATAATCCTAACGCAAGAGGAGAAAGAAAATATAATTTATCTGGAATATAGTATTTATAATAAAAAATCTGACATTTTATTTCCTTTTTACTTTCTTATAGCTAAATAAGGAAGTATAGTAATCGTTATTTTTTTCACCCTCGAGATTTTAATTGATATACACGTTTTGAACCCTCCTGAATCCATTTTGACTATTTTCCGAATGATGTCTGTCGGTTCGTGTGTGTGTGTGTGTGTGTGTCTATTCTATTTGTATGTGTGTATCCGTGATAACTCAAAAAATACTAATGGGAGATTTCCCAAGAGACATAATGAATGAAAGAAGAAAGAAGGTACAAATTCGGGAAAAAAAATTAAAATTCTTTATTGCATTTTTGGACGAACCTCGACGAATTATAATGAAAAAAAACTTTATGGAAAAATCTGTCTGCATGTCTGTAGTATCGCGATAGCGCCCATAGTTTTTGAGATAAAGCTTTTAAATTTGGTACACATGTTCTAAAGGCCAAAAACAATGATAAATTCGATGATGAGAAAAATTGGTCAGTTGAAAGGAGGTCCATAGGACCCAAACTTTTTTGTATTTGCCTTTACAAAAAAATATATTCTTGATGAAAGATTATAAATCATGTCCACTATATCAAGCCAATAAAATATATTTTCCAAGCACTTAAATAAAGCTGATGTAAACTGAAATTTTCTACACATTTGACCTCATAAAATGGGGTTAGAATAAATTTAACAGTTTGACATTTGAAATGTCTAATTTAGTTCCAGAAATGTCAATGTCACTAAGAAGAAATTATTAAAATATATGACTTGAATTATTATTGTCAGTATCGAATGACGCTGATAATTAATTATTTAAACATTTTAATGAAACATTTCAAGGTACGCTATTAAAATTTAATTGAGGTAAGTGGGTAATTAAATATAATGATTCTTTTAGATCAGGATGATATAAACTGGTATAAGAAAGTTATGTGCTGGCCACATCAGATATTTATTTATGCATTTGTAGAAAAAAAATAATAAAACACTTTTTATATTTAGTAATTTATATGTTTTTGAACCAGCGTTATTTCCATTTTTATCTACTTTGGCAAATATTATTTGGTCAAAATTTGTAATTCTGACGCACTAAAGAATAAACTGGAGTTTCGGTTTCAGTGTGCTGAAATATTGTTTCAATAGTTTGTTCCTTGGAACATTTTTTCATGACCAATCTTGGTTCATTATGTCTGACAGATTTCACTAATTTAATATCTACTCCAAAATACTCGTTAATTTTTTTTAACTAAAAGCCGATGACTTAAATCTACATTTCAACAAATTTCGCGATATATTCTGGTAACTGATATTGTGTAATAACATTTTTCCTGTTCGAAACCTTTCAGCATTTCATTAAATAATTGTTGTAATGCTCACTTTCCATTTCCAATTTTCTATTTTATTTTCAATTTGCGGTTCCAACCCACTTCAGGAATAAAAAATACGTTCAACAGAGCTTGTTGGGAACTCTGTGTACGTTATTTGTTAGCTGAATACAATATTACAGAAATATATTTTGGTAGAGTAAATCGTTGCCAAATTATGTTAAATATCCTTTTGACACCCAACATAAACAGATTTGTCTGTCATATGTTTAATCATTAATTACCACCTTGAAGATTAAATTGAAAATATGTTTTAAAAAATACGAGTATGTTAGGTTGGGGAAACTAAAGGTGACCTACTACTGTCAAAACATATTGCACTCCAAAGCAACACTCCGCGTGTAAAAGCAGTGTCGTACTGCAAGCCAGTAAGCATGCGAGCTTACAAACGTCTGGAGAATTCTAAAATAGAAAGAACTATTTATGTAAATGTATATAAATTCTCTTCAGAACGTTCTTTTTCGATGCCAGATGACCAAAAAAAAGGCTTAAGATATAGTTTACAAAGGACGCCGTTACGTAGAGGTTTATACTACTAATATAACTTGCATAAATGAGAGTCAATTTGGTTTTAGGGAAGGACACTCCACTCAGGATGCAATTACTCCACTTTATACATTCCTGCTACAAAATATCGATAATAATAAAAAGTGTGAATGTCTTTTTTTTTATATGTCTAGAGCGTTTGACACGGTAAACCACGAGTTGTTGCTTAATAAAATGTTTGATTATGGTATAAGAGGAGTACCTAATTATTGGACTAGATCCTATCTGAGTAATAGAACGCCGAGGGTTACACTAAATTTAGGTGGCAAAGTGTATCAGTCAGATGCTAAGTTGGTACCAACTGGAGTTCCTCAAGGTAGCACCTTGGGACCTCTTCTTTTTTTAATTTTCATAAATGATCTGCAAAGTCATTTAAAAGTAACAGAGGACTTTCATGTTACACAATTTGCCGATGATGTGGCAGTTGCTTCGATGGCAGATAATATACATGAGCTGTCAAGTAAGGCTAACATGTGTACTTCGCTAATGACCAATTACTGCAGCAAATTCGGATTGAAACTTAATGGGACTAAAACGCAAATGTTGATGTTTACTAACAACACTCCCGATCGCAGTTTACTTGTAAAGATTGATAACTCATCAATAAGAAATAGTCATTCTACAAAGTTGTTAGGGTTAATTGTTGACAGTAAATTAAATTGGTTTGAACACAGTGAAGACTTGACAAAAAAAATGTCTGCTAGATGCTACGTTGTCTGGCAACTTCGTTCTTGTGTTAGCCTAGGAGTACTTAAAATATATTACTTTGCGCATTTACAGTCACTGTTAAATTATGGTATTCTCTGCTGGGGAAACTCTAGCAAAATCAATGATCTTTTTATTATGCAAAAAAAATAATTAGGACTATGCAGTTCAAACATTCAACGCATTCATGTAGAGAATTGTTTGTTGTACTTGGAATACTTACGGTGCCTGCATTATACATTTTATCATGTTGCCTGTTTGTCAAAACCAACATACCAAACCAACAATTTATCCAGTTCTCTGATCGCAATATACACTATAGCTTAAGATATACGAACAATGTTTTGGTACCAAAACATGAACTCTCCCTTGTCAGTAATGGAGTCACGGTTATGCCCATTAAGATATACAATCATCTCCCTCGTTACCTTAAAGAAGTTACTAGCTTAAAATTGTTTAAAATAAAATTAAAAGAAACATTGCTACAAGAACCGATTTATTCCTTGCAAGAATTTGTTGACATGACCTTTTGAGTTTGGTGTATATATAGTATTATGTTTGTATTTGTGTTTTTTTTTTATCTTTTATATATAACTATGTGTTTTATTAACCTGTTTTTTGTTGAATTTACACTTTATGTTGACTTGGTTATCAAATCATCTTTTATTTGATAGATCTTTATATATGTATATTGACGACTTTTATATACATGTAATGCATGTCTACTTAAATAAAGAATATATTATTATTATTATTATTACTTATGAAAAGTCTTATCGAACGCTGGCAGAAGTTGCTAAAAGATGTTTTATTGTTTTTAAAAAATTAAATAATTGATGGGATATTTATAGGTACCACAAAAATCGTACAATTAAAATATCTGTAAATTGTTTTTTCTCCCGAGAACGGCCAAGAATTTTTTCAGCCTACAATGTCCATATTTTACCATGAAATGGTCTGCGTTGACAAATTTTGACACCACCGTGCTCTTAAAATCTATTGAAAATATCACAATATTAAAAGAAGTAAAGTGTGAAAGCCTGATCCCTACATTTTGTACAATTATTATATCACGTTAGAAAGTGCATGCGAATTAAAAAGTCATAATAAGAGATACAAATTGCATATACTGTACACCAATATAAAGAATCTATAAAAATAGTATTCATTGTGAAGTCGATCAGAGGAAATATTCACCCTTTTAAAAAGTGCTTAAGTGTATTGATGTAACACCATTATTTTAGAAATAAACAGTTACTTCTGGAAGTCATATCTAAGAGTTAATGATCCTCAGGCAAGAAGTCACAAAGGAAGTTTTGATTATCAACGAATAAACATAAATAAATTTAACAATACTTATAGAAGTAATATGATAACTGGAAACTAGCTGTTAAACTCATTTTCAACAGCTAGTTGTAAATTCCTTCCTTCCCCAAGGAAACGTTTCGCCCTCATTCGTCCATCAAGGGCCCACACACAAAATCGGAACTGGTCACTGAAGATCATATAATGTCATTCCTGCATCCAACGCACTCGCTAATTACACTAGTCCAGCCTGTGGGCGCGAAGAAATGCAGAAATAAAAATGGTCGGTAGGAACGAAACCCAAAAGATTTTATTCGTCGATATGTGGACGCCATATTCTTCGTCCTGATGTTTCCATTCAATTATTTCCCACAGCTCGTGTTATAGAAAATTTGTTTCTTACAGCTGAGCACGTAACTAGAGGTGGGCCTGGCCCACTACAAAATTTTCAGGCCCACACCTGTGTTCATCCAAGAAAAATAACTGATGTTATTTATGTCGAAGAAGAAATTATAGTGGAACCAGCTCATTTTAAAATTAAAATATTTTCCCCTACAAGTAGCCTTACTTTTAAGTGCCATAGCTGTACGTATCAATTAGTTCGCAAATATTATAGATGCAACTAGTGCCTTACATCCTCAAGCAATTTCTTAAATTACGAAAGCCTGCTACCCGTTGCTGAACATTATGAAATTAATATAATAAATAAACACCATAGACACCGCAGACATTTGACAACCTCCGAATCCAAAGCCAAAGCTGCACAGGTGAGGGTTACACTTATAAATTAGCCTGGCCAAGCGATGGTAAATTCATGGTCGGGCGCAATACCAATGCCATCGAGCGCTTGTTTACGATGACGATGACACGACACATTTCAGTTGTTATCTGTCGGTCGATGCATAGAGTACTAATAAATAATAAATAATGTTGAGCGTAAAGAGTAGAAAATGACCGTACGCTGATAAAGTGAATAAATTTATCGGTGAATTTCCGGATTTATTCTATGATGGATGTAAAATAATTTGTAAAGTTTGTGATCAAGACTTAATGTGCTGGAATAAATACGGCTGCAAAATTCATGTCAATAGTAACCGGCATAAAAATAAAAAAATGGCGTGTCTTCTTTGGAACCGCAGTTTATGTTTGATTTACTGTTAATGCTTATTGCCTGTGATGTTCCGCTGTGCATATTGGATAAATCAGCATTTCGGGAGTTCTGGAATAAATACAATCCCCAGGTGAATTTACCAAGTCGTTCATCTTTACGTAGATATGTACCAAGTGTTCGTGAACACATTGTAAATAGGATTAAATGTGCATTAAAAAATACACGGCTGTGGTTATGTGTTGACGAGATGACAGATTGTAAAAAAATTTCTATTTTAAATGTTATAGTACGTGTACTCGACCCTGTTAAACCAACATTTCCACTTTTACTAGCTAGCAAAAGACTAACTGCGTGTACTGGCGAAACAATTACGCGGGTGGTGTTGGAGACTTTCGAAAAATTTGCTCTGTCAACAAGTCAAGTGTTGATGTTTGTGATCGACGGTGCTGCGACAATGCGTTTGGTGTGCCGTTTTCTTCAAAGAGACGATTGTAGGTTTTTACATGTTACGTGTAAAGTGCATGCGTTCCATCTTGTAGCAGAAACGATTCGAAAATGTTTTCCAGAGGTAGATGCATTAATAGCAAATACAAAAAAAAATACTTCTCAAATCTCCTAAACGGCTTCGAGCATTTCACATACTGTGTCCTGGTATTCCGGAACCACCAGAGCCGATTCTTACACGTTGGGAAACGTGGCAGCTTTTTAATATGCTGAATATTTTCAACAAATAAAAGCTGTGATACTACAGTTCAACCCTAACGAGGCTGCAGCTATTAAGGAAAGCCAGACAAGCTTTCAAGATGTTTCCCTTGAAACAGATTTAAAAACTATTTATAACAATTATAGAGGACTACACGACGTAATAGAAAAATTGAAAAATATTTCGTTGTCGTTAGTGGAATCGCTGCAAATAGTGGACGAGGTAAATACACAGCTACAGACTATAAATGACGCAAAAGATAAGCCCGTTATTGAAAAATTCGAGAGTGTATTACGGAAAGATCCTGATTTTACCAAATTAAGACAAATTTGTGATGGTGCATCTACATCTGTGTTAAGTGAGTTCATAGAGTGTTTTACTTATGCCTGTATTACTTCCGTAGATGTCGAACGGTCTTTTTTCAAAATACAAACATTTTTTCACCACAGCGAACATCGCTTACTGAGACAACTGTAGAAACATATCTGATGCTACACAGTTATTATAGAAGTGCTCCAGTTTGTGATAACGACAACCAAGCTACGTCATAAATCTGCTTAAGAAGGTGAGTTTTGTACATATTTTTATAAAGTGTACCAGTATTAATAAAATTTATTTCCATTTATTTTATTTATTTATTTATTTATAAATTATTAGTTATCACTTAGATATACAATGTACATGTGTGAATGTCATTTAACAGTTTAATAATAATGTGCAGCACTAAGCTTACAAAATATAAGGAAATACATAAAAAAGAATTTAAAGCGAACGAAATAGTACAAAAACATACGTCATAATATATAAAATATTTTTGTTTTTATTATTGTACTTATTCAAGTATTATGATATGATGCATACCCAGTACGTCTCCGTAGGATTAATGACCTTGGCCACGCTTACTTATAAAAAATGCGGAGACAAAATCATTTCCACCGAGATTACCAACCAGTGCCGGTGGTGGAATTTAAACCCGCAGCTACAATGAAGAGTCGCACTTGCCATCGCGCGCTCTAGTCAACTACTCCATCGAGCCGGTAAATTGAATTGGATCATTTAAGAGCAGGACTTACCATTTTACCTAAAACAATATAACAATTGGAACTTCATGAAAACGTGAAATTGTTCGGTGATATGCAACTACTGAATTTGTTGAAAATTTATAAAAATATGTTTCATGAAATTTATAAATTAACTGTGATAACTTTTAATAGGGAATTTGGATGTCATCCCAGAGACGGATTTTCAAATCTAATACTAGGTATATTCCCAAAAAGTCGTGATGTAATGGTAATAAAATAAATTGTAATTTATGATAGTGTTTGGCCTATCAGAAATGAATATACCTCTGACAAAAAGAACAATCAGAACATGTCTTTAATTGACGTTATTTTGCCTCCACTTCATATTAAATTAGGGCATATGAACACTTTGTAAGGGCACTAGACAAAACAGAAGCGGCATTAAAATATTTTAATTTTTTTTCCACTCTATCTGAATTCAAGGTCAAGGAAGGCATCTTATTCGTAGGTCCACAAATAAGGAGAGTTTTTAAAGATAAAAACGTTGAGAACTGTTTATCTAGTATCGAAAATGACGTTTGGGGACCATTCATAATGACGGTTCAGGCATTCTTAGGAAATAAAAAACATAAGAACTATTATAAAACAAATCGTCTCTGATTTATTATAACTACCATAAAATTGGAGTCAATATGTCGCTGAAAATTCGCTTCTTACACTCCCGTCTTGATTTCTTTTCTGGGGATTTAGGGTAGTAGGAGCAGTGATCATAGTAAACGTTTTCATCAAGACTTGAAATATTTTGAGCAACGCTATCAAGGTGTTTGGGATCAAAATATATTGGGATACTACTGTTGGTCCGTCGTGAGAGAAACTGAAACCAATACTTATAAAAAGAAGAGTATAATAAGTAATTTTTCCATACTATAATTTTTTTTGTAACTTTTCCTTTTTGATAAATATTTCAAAAAAATTACGTAATATTTTTGTTCTGGCTGCAGATTCAATTTCAGTGAATTGAAATCCTACAAATTCAACCCTTTTCATCTTTGGGTATAAAACCTTGTAGACTAATGATTTGATACATCACTGAGGATAGACTTATAATCGGAATTCAGTCAGATTAGTATCTGGTAATCAGGTGGTAACAAAATATTTGTTGTAATTCGATCCAAATATGTTACAAATATTTATCTCTTTGGAGGTAACTGCAGCTGATATTGTTTCTAATGTTTGTAAGAATTGCAAAACTACATTTTTGTAATCAAAATCAAAGATATAACTTAAAAAAAAGAGAGGAATTTATCTGTTTTCTATAACAAATAAGTACTTCTAATTACTAATGACAGTGTGCTTGTAGTCATAAAACTATGACTATTTGTTACCCCACCAAATTATACTACAATAAGATTGTCTATCCAAAAATGATTTACGACGAAGCCAAGAATGTGTTAAAGTGCAAATTAATAGATTATTCAAAAACACTGTTCACTAGTTTTATACAATTTGGCCAAGAATCTGTTCAAAATTAAATAACCGCAATTGCCAAAAAAATCTTTGCCAAAGTGAATATGATTCATACCATCTACCATCTTTTAAATAATAATTTTATTTACAAAAATATACCAGTACAAAACGGCAATTACGAGACAAATATGTAAATAATTAAAGAGGGAGTCCATCTAGGTCCAAAGATGGCCTCTCTATGGACAATTCATTCCATTTCGACACTGGGACGCAGCATCGTAGGACAGACTCACTGCATGCAACATCGCAGTGTCGAAAAGGAGTAGGAAATGATTTAATGTACTAATAATATAACAACATGTTATAAAAGACAAAACAATGGCATAATAAAAAAAATCTAACATACAAACATACGTAAAATAGAGCGATAAAAAATTATTGAATAGACAGGGTGGGGCAATAGTGCGTCGGACCACGATATCTCGAGTTCTACGATAGCTAGAATATTTTTAAAAAATTGCAAGTAAACTAGATAAAAAAGTCTATAACTGGAAATTATTTTCGAACATACAGGGCGAGCCAAGACGAAATTACAGGACCAAGTGTCTTTTTTTTTAAATGGAATGTTATGTATATCAGCACATTTTTTGAAGCCTCTTTCTAGGCTCTATTCATTCCTGTATTATTATTGGCTATCTTCCAACCACTTTAATGGAATTAATTTTTTTGTTGAAATAATGCCATCTGCAGATGGATATTAAAAAATCACCACAGTCACAATTATGGGTTTTAAGAAAAACTTATGTGAATACCAGCTATGAGACATATAATTAATGTTTTTGAATTATTTTCATTTCCTAAAAATGTACAGGGTGGCCAAAAATTTGTATTCAATTAAGAACTTTTTAAATTGAATTTTCTCAATTCTCAACACCCTGTATATTTTTCAACGATGTGACGTAAAAATGAAAAACGAACATTTTTTGTAAGTACTTCCCTATGGCTAATTGCAACCATTTTCGTTTTATTGAGCAATAATTACAACATTCAAAAATAACTTAAAAAAAAGAGGTTACTTCAAATAACTCAGTAGAAAAAATTGTAATAAATATTCCACATGTTGGCCATTTTGATTGACACACATCTCTATGCGCTTGTGAAATGAGGTTCCCACTGTTCCTAAAACTGCCGAAGTGATAGATCTAAAGGCGGTTATTATTCTTTCCTTCATATTGTGTACTGTTGTCGGTGTGTCTCTATAAACAATTTCCTTCACGTATCCCCATAAAAAGAAATCCATTTTTGTAAGATCTGGGGATCTAGCAGGCCATTTAGTGGGTCCATTTCTTCCAATCCATTGATGAGGGTAGGTATTATTTAAGTGGTCTCTAACTGCATTTAAATAATGTGGTGGAGCACCATCTTGCTGAAACCACATCCTATTTCGAATTCTTCCAGGGAGATTTACCAATAATTGTGGCAGATAGTTTTCCAAAAAATGAAGATAAATAGCTCCAGTCAATGTACCATCAAAGAAATGTGGCCCTATTACATGTTCTCCAATAATTCCTCCCCAAATGTTTATAGACCATCTGTGTTGGTTATCAACTTGCATAAAAAAGTGAGGATTTTCCGAAGCATAATAATGGAAATTGTGCCTATTAACAAATCCATTTTTATGAAAAGTTGCCTCATCAGTGAATAAAACATTATTGAAGAAATTGACATCAACTTGCATTTTACCTCTGGCCCAATTACAAAATTGTAGGCACTTTTGAAAATCGTCACCAGATAATTCCTGGTGCATTTGAATATGATATGCATGCAACTTATTTGTTTTTAAGATTCGACACACAAATCATCTACTTATTCCTACTAATGAGGTCACTTCTTTTTGACTAACATGGGGATTCTCAACCGTTGCCAGCACCACAGAAAACTCATTTTCTTCGTTCACAACACGTTTTATTCTTTCACTTTTTTTTATATTCGACATTTCCAGTTTCCAGAAATCTATCGAGAAGGTTTTGGAAGCTGCTAACATCAGGAAGCCTTCTTTCAGGATAACGTTGGTGATAAATTCTATTGGCAAGTAAACAATTTCTGTCTGACTCGCCCAAAACAAAAGTCATGTCTACAAGTTCCGCTTTATTAAAATTCATATTGTAAAATTCCAAATATTTTAAATTCAATACAAATTGTAACTAACGACCGATAAGTGTGATAAATGCTCCTTTGTACACGACAATTTATACCAAACTGAGGTTTTATTGCTTGTCGAATAACGAAAACAGCAAAAAAAATTTACAAAAAAAACATTACAGTAAAGGACTGGTTAAATACTATTTATTCATTTCAATGGAAATGGTCCCACTAAATGGCCTCATTTCAAAATTGCATAGAGACGTGTGTCAATCAAAATAGGCAACACGTCGAACACCTATTATAAATTTTTCTAATGAATTATTTGAGGGAACCTCTTTTTTTAAGTTTATTCTTGAATTTGACACTTATTTATTTATAAAACGAAAATGGTTACATAGGGAACTACTTACAAAAAATGTTAGTTTTTCATTTCTACATCACACCGTCGAAAAATATACAGGGTGTTTCGTTAGAAAAAAATTGAGAAAATTCAATTTAAAAAGTTCTTAATTGAAAAATAAACACTTACTTATTTATGAAACGAAAATGGTTGCAATTAGCCATAGGGAAGTACTTACAAAAAATGTTCGTTTTTCATTTTTACATCACATCGTTGAAAAATATACAGGGTGTTCCATTTGAAAAATTGAGAAAATTCAATTTAAAAGTTCTTAATTGAACACCAATTTTTGGCTACCCTGTACATTTTTAGGAAATGAAAATGATTCAAAAACATTAATTAAATATCTCGTAACTGGTATTCACATAAGTTTTTCTTAAAACCCATAATTTTTTTAATATCCATCTGCAGATGCGGCATTATTTCAACAAAAAAATTCATTACATCAAAGTGGTTGGGAGGTAGCCAATAATAATATAGGAATGAATAGAGCCTAGAAAGAGGCTCAAAAAATATACTGATACACATAGCATTCCATTTAAAAAAAAGGCACTTGGTCCTGTAATTTCGTCTTGGCTCGCCCTGTATGTTCGAAAATAATTTCCAGTTATAGACTTTTTTATCTAGTTTACTTGCAATTTTTTAAAAAATTCCTAGCTATCGTAGAACTCGAAATATCGAAGTCCGACGTACTATTGCCCCACCCTGTATTAACATCTAAGGAAAAAAATGTATATAAAATATTTATTAAAAAAAATTAAGTCATGAAATGGAGTATTTTAATTCAATTTAATAATGGATCGCTCATGTAGATAATATTTCTGATGCATGATGCTAGCCAGATTCTTAATTATTTTTTATATAGGTAGTTAACATTTATATTTTTTAGGAAGTCTGGTAAAACATTATACAGCCTCGGACCAGTATAGGTGAAACACCTTTGTCCAATTTTTTTGGGGTTCTAAGCAGTGATGATAAATAAGATGCAGCATTTATTCGAGTGTTGTATAAATGACTAATTATTACTCTTACGTACCTACTGTTTATTTTTAAATAAAAATATTAATGTGTTTTTAGTATACAATTGTCTAATATCCATTAATTGTAATTCTTTGTACAATTGATCGGAGGGGTATCTAATTAGTTTATTTGTACATGATAGAATTCGTTTTAGAATTATTTCTAGAGGTAGTAAATACGTTCTTTGTATACCTCCCCACGAAATTATGCCATATTGTATAATCGATTCTACCAAACCGTAATACAATATTTTTAATTGATTCAGTTGTAGAATCTGTGGAATTTGGTATATTCTGTATATTAAACCACGTAATTTTTTTATAACATTCTGGATGTGGATATCCCATTTTAAAAAGAGTCTATGTAAATTCCCAAATATTTAATAGACGAAACAATTTCTATACTTTGCGTACCTACGGGAAGAGCACTGTAATCAGGTAAGTGTGCTTAAGTGTTTTTCTGACAAGGTAAACGAAACAGCCTTTGTTTTGGTGACATTTACTGTTAACAAATCATAGGCTAATTGGCTAATTGAACCTTAAATTATATACTTTAAATCTGAATAGTAGATACAATAGCAACAAATTTCATTTTTTGGGTGAAGGTCGAACCAAAATTCTGGCTGAATTCCAAACTATAATCAGATATATAATTCGGAATCTTTGTTGTCTTGGTGTATTTCGTAACTGTAGTTTTATAAAGCAAATTGTTATTAGCATATCTCACTCATGTATCATGCTGTCAGTCTGGTGTCTGGTTGCGTTTGTGCGTTTTTATATAGGGTAACCTACTGTCGTCGACTAGGACACAGAATCAGTGATTCTGTGACTAGGAGTACAAAGTACATTGTTAATGGGTATTAGAGAATTATTAATTAATTCTTTGCGTTATATGTGTGATATAAAATGCGTTACAAAAGTATGAAAACTTACACATTTTTAGTTTTCCATTTAAGTGTGCCATGGCGGTTCCGATTTATTCTAAATGACCCGTGTAATGCTAGAAAAATCGAAATCCCGTCAAAAAATACTAAATTACGTGATTTATGAGCAAATAAAGTTCATCAAAATGGTTTTTGGGGGAAAACTCATTTTTTCCAAATGGAACCATATTGGTACTGTGGTACCATTTATTAGATTAGTACTATTAATAAGGAATTTATTCATATGTCGCATTAAAATGTGCGATAAATACAAACAAAATTACAGGTAAAAGAAAATAAGAAAATACAATTTTGTTGTTTGTACCATGTACTACAAGTTCTTGATAGTACTTTATCACATTCTCCATAAATAATAAACAAATTCGAAAAGTCTTCGTGAGTGTAATTTAAACGCGGTGGCATTTTATGACATAAGAGAATGACTGACATTACTGATTGTTTCTAATCATGACTAATTTGATAAAATTTTTACTAAAAATTCTTGAATTTCTAAGAAAATCGCAAATATTTAAAAAAGTTGTAACTTAAACCCCCACAATGCTTATATCAGAGAAAAAAGAAATTTAATTATACATAACTTGATGTAAAAAATACAGGGTGTTCCATTTGACTTAAGCAAGTTTTCGCGGTTTGAAGTTTACAAAATGTAACGTCAAAAATGGAACACTTGGTATATTATTATTGAATTTCTTTAAACTGTAGAGCGTAGCTCACCTTATGTTCTTTTTTTCGTGCCAAAAAACAAATGAGTATATTTTACACGAAGAAAGTTATAAAGTTATTGTAAACCATTACACCTGTTAAAAAATTTTTAAAATGTCAAATATCTCTGAAACGGCTGGGTTTAGGCATAGGATTTAAATTGTTTGGTTAAGAAGAAAATAAATTATTTGACATAGGTAATTTTAATTTTAACAAGATGGTGTTATATTTCCAATTGCTAAGGAAACAAAGTGTTTAGGTGCAACTTTCGATTCCGATTTACATTTTAAAGGTCATATAAAAGAACTCCTGCAATGGGTCTATTCTCCTTAAAACTGATATACTCAATCTTCATCTCTTAAATCTTAAATTAAGGATTATGTTTTGTGAAGCTCTAGTTTTGTCACACATCACTTATTGTAATTTAATCTTTCGTATTGATCACTGATCAGTATGATAAAAATATAAGTGAAGAAGGTAAGAATACTTGTTGCCGAATTATATTTGACTTAAGAAAATATTTCGCATAAAATTAATGAATTTAACCAAAAGCTAAAGATAAATTAAAAGCACAGTTTATGTAGGGAAAAGGACGACAATTGAAACAAAAACAAACCGTCGGTGATATCGAGTAGTTTAAAAAATATGACGGTTTGAATTTGGTGACCATTAGCACAAGTTTTACTTACTTTCAATGTTATAATAAGACTGAGATTAGGACCATACAGGTTGTCTCACCAGGAACTGCATCGATCGATATAGGGAAAAGTACCCTCCAGAAAATTTGGGGAATTACTAACGGCAGTGTGGTCAATCCAACTAAAATAATTACTTCCGGTTATACCGGAAGTCGATACTAACTTGCTTATTATAAATGGAACACCCTATATATTTTGAGGTTTTCGAAAAGAGCATAAAATTCTGAGAAAAACATATAGGATACCCTATGCCTAAACCCAGCCGTTTCAGAGATATTTGACATTTTAAAAAAATTTTGACAGGTGTAATGGTTTACAGTAACCTTTATAACTTTCTTCGTGTATAAGATACTCATTTGCTTCTTGACACGCAGAAAGACCATAAAGTGAGCTACGCTATACAGTTTAAAGAAATTCAATAACAGTATACCAAGTGTTCCATTTTTGACGTTACATTTTGTAAACTTCAAACCGCGAAAACTTGCTTAAGTCAAATGGAACACCATATCATTTTTTTACATCAAGTTATATATAATTAAATTCCTTTTTTTCTGATATCAGCATTGTGGGGTTTAAGTTACAACTTTTTTGAAATATTTGCGATTTTCTTAGAAATTCAAGGATTTTTAGTAAAAATTTTATCAAACTAGTCATGATTAGAAACAATCAGTAATGTCAGTCATTCTCTTATGTCAAAGAATGCCACTGCGTTTAAATTATACACATGAAGACTTTTTGAATTTGTTTATTATTTATGGAGAATGTGATGAAATAATATCAAGAACTTGTAGTACATTTGTTACTAGATATCCACAAAAACGGAAAATAACACTAAACACTGTAACATGTCTATTAATTGGATCAATAGTCGTTAATGGGCTCTCATAAACTTCACTTTTAATAGCTCCCCAAATAAAAAGAATCTAAAATTGATAAATCGGGCGAGCGAGGAGGCCATAGGGAAGGGCCATTATTGGCGATCCATTGATCGGAAAAAGTTTCTTGTAAAAAATTATTTATCAAATACGCATTATGTGGGGGAGCACCGTCATGCTGATAAAAAATGTTTCTATGGTCGGCGAGAGGTAAATTTTCTAAATAGTTATTATTCAAATTTTGTAAAATATTTATTTTTCACCTAAAAAAAACAAAAACAAAAAAAATTAACTATACATATTAGCAGAAGAGGAAATCTTTATAACTTACTGTTTAAATTTTCCTGATAAAATTCTAATGCCACCACTCTACCGTTTCTTCTGGCACAGTAAACATTAAACTACCAACTTTCTTGAAAATTTCGCTCCCTGAACATATGAGGATTCGAGTCACTCCAATAATGCGAATTGTGTCGATTAAAAAAGTCCATTTTTTGGTAAATTTAGCTTTATCTGACCATACAATATTTCCCAAATAAGAATCGTCGCCTACAGACCTAATAAGAATAAATTCGCAAAAATGTTCTCTTCTTAGGAAATCTGTTTCTTGTAATCGTTGAACCATTTGGAACGAAAACGGTTGAAATTTATGTTTAATTAAGATTCTGTGAATTGAATCTTTGCATAGTCCCGAATCCAGAGCAGCTTGTCTTAATGACATCAATAGAAATGCCGTCATCAACAATAGGCTTCCGCTTTTGAATTCTTGCCTTGACAGAGCCATATTTTTTAAAATTATCCAGTATGCGTTCTACAATGTTTGGTGACGGTTTCCGTTTTTGTGGATATCTTGTAACAAATGTACTACAAGTTCTTGATATTACTTTATCACATTCTCCATAAATAATAAACAAATTCAAAAAAGTCTTCATGGTGTAATTTAAACGCGGTGGCATTTTATGCCATAAGAGAATGACTGACATTACTGATTGTTTCTAATCATGACTAATTTGATATAATTTATTCTAAAGAAAATCGCAAATATTTCAAACAGTTGTAACTGAAACCCCCACAAAGCTTATAACAGAAGAAAAAAAGAATTTAGTTATACATAACTTGATGTAAAAAAATACAGGGTGTTCCATTTAACATAAGCAAGTTTTAGCGGTTTGAAGTTTACAAAATGTAACGTCAAGAATGGAACACTTGGTATACTTTTATTGAATTTCTTTAAACTGTAAAGCGTAGCTCACCTTATGGTCTTTCTGCGCGCCAAAAAGCAAATGAGTATCTTTTACACGAAGAAAGTTATAAAGGTTATTGTAAACCATTACACCTGTAAAATTTTCTTTTAAATGTCAAATATCTCTGAAATGGCTGGGTTTAGGCATAAGGTATCCACATGTTTTTGACTCAGAATTTTATGCTCTTTTCGAAAACCCTAAAATATATAGGGTATTCCATTTAAAATAAGTAAGTTGGTATCGACTTCCCGTATAACCGGAAGTGCCAGATGCTTGTAATTATTTTAGAATGATTGACACACTGCCATTAGTAATTTCCTTAAATTTTCAAAATTTACTGGTGCGTACTTTTCCCTATATCGATCGATGCAGTTCCTGGTGAGACACCCGGTATACAAGGTTGTTCCGAAAAGATTAAAACCAATGACTCTGAAGTCATTGATTAAAACACTGCTTAGCTGTAGGTTTTTGACGTTGAACCAAGTCCATTCAACATAAAAAGTAGAGGTCTAACTTTTTTCGCTTTCAAGGTACTTGTTATATAGATTTTCTTAAAAAAATCTATATATACATTTATGCTCGGCGACTTTGGGCCCCCGTATCTCGAGAACGGCTGATCGGATCGACCTCAAATTTGGGATCTATCCGAATCTCGAGATTTCCAGAAACTTTCCGTCTGTCCGGAACTCCGGAAGTCCGGAAACTTTTCTTTGAAATGCGATAACTGTCCCAAATATTGACCGATCGACTTCAAACTTTTACCAGGGGTAGACCTCCATGGTCTACATATGCCTATTGATTTTGAGCCGGTTCCGAAAACGGCAAGTGGGGCAAAAACGGCCTAACAACCAATTTTTTTACCTTCCTTTGAAATGCGATAACTGTCCTAAATATTAACCGATCGACTTCAAATTTTGAACAGGTGTAGACCTCTAAGGGCTACATATGCCTATTGTTTTGGAACCCGTTCCGAAAACGCGAAGTGGGGCAAAACGGCCTAAAAGCCATTTTTATTTCTTTTTTTTTTTTTTTGAAATGCGATATCTGTTCAAAATATTGACCGATCGACTTGAAATTTGTAACAGGGGTAGACCTTTACGGTATACATATGCCTGTTGATTTTAAGCCGGTTCCGAAAACTGGAAGTGGGGCAAAAAAAATTAAGAATTTTGTTTTTTTTTTTGGAAATGCAATAAATGCCCCAAATATGGACCGAATTCGTACAAATATAGGCATATTAGCATAAGACTCAATAAAATGGATCACAAGGAACCGATTCCGACTATTCACGAACCGCTCCGATCATTCCCGAAGGCGTTATAAGACTTTTAATAGCGTTTTAAGAAATTAAAAAGGGCAAACAAGTTTCAAGGGTGTTAACAGCCACCGAGGCTACAGTTTTAGCCGCAAAACACGAACTGGACCCGAACCTTTCCGAAGTCACCCGAAGATACTCGAAGGCAATCGGGGCTTGCGGGGTATCATTTTTAATAAAACCGAATACGAGGAACCGATTCCGAGCATTCCCGAACCGCTGATCCGGATCCAAGGAATCGATTGGAATCATTCTGGAACCGATCCGATGTGCTTTGTCCGTCTTTTGAAAATCTGTATGGCATCTTCACCGCAGCGGTGAATGTACCTCACTTGTTAGTTAAATTTTTTTATTAATTTTTGTAAGGGTATGTTTCTGAGGTCTATGATTCCAATGGTGTGATTCCCCACGTCACAAATTATAGAGGGCGCTAGTCACAGTACTTTTTCTGACATTTTAGACCATAACTTTTTGAGGTTTAGTTTTTGGACGTTGTCTTTAACTTTAACAACCTGTTTCTTGAGAACGAAAAAAGTTTAAACTCCCATTTTTTGGGTTAAATCGAATTAGTTTGACGTCAAAAATCTACAGCTAAGAGATGTCCCAATCTTTTCGCAACACCCTGTATGCTTTTCTTGCCCATATGTTCAAGAAAATTTGTAATTTAGATATTATTATTTTCTCTTGTAATTACTTTTAAGACTCAGTTGGTACGAAAAATTATTTTTCTGAAATCGCTTAAGAATTTCTACTTTCTAGGCGCAATTTCAGAGCCCAAAATAAGCTGTTCTAGTATTTTAGTCCGTTGCTAAGCAGCCATCATAAAACGACCGACCTAATCCAGGAAAGTAACTCCCTTACAGGTTTTTTATATATATTTTAGACAGTAAATAAATACGCGTAGAGAAACTAACTCACATTAAAAATTCATTTTTTAGTAAAAAAATACAACATTAAATTTAATGTCACATTTCTTGCAGTTGTTACTAACTCTGGTGGTGTCCCAAACACATGGACATCATCATTGTCCATTTTAAATGTTTTTTTTTACTATATTTTTTTAGCACTTACAAATAACGGGTGATTATAAAGTAAGGGATATGTTTCAACTTATTATATATTCTTAACAAATCAAATTAATAACAAAAAGTAAATGAAATCTAGTTGCTTACATAATGGGGTTTCCGATGCCAAACACTAGTTACCGCAAATGCTCGATATGACCTCCATTTTGTTGTTGTAAAATTACCAACCGTTCCTCCAAATTGTATCCAGCACTTTTCAACATTTCTGGTTGAATTGTACGAATTTGCTCTATAATACTGTCCTTTAATTCCTCCAGCGTTGTTAGCCTTGTTCTACACACCAAATTTTTTAAATAACCCTGCAGCCAGTAATCTGCTGGGTTAATATCAGGCGATCTAGGTGGCCATGAATTTGCAAAATGTCTGCTTATAACACGATCTTCAAAAACCGCAGTTAACAATTCTTTAACTGGTCGGTAAATGTGCGGAGGTGCTCCATCCTGCATAAAAACCATGTTTATAATTCCTTCGTGCTCGTTTTGCAACTGTGGAATTGCATAATCCCTTAACATTTGCAGGTATCGTTTACAAGTAATAGTTATAGATACGGCCTCCCCATTCTGTATTTCCTCGAAAAAGTATGGACCAATGATGAAATTATCTGTGAAACCGCGACTTTTTTGTCATGAAAGCCTTGCTGAACGATTTCATGTGGATTTTCTGTTGACCATATTCGACAGTTTTGAGTATTAATTCCACCATTAAAAGAGAAATGGGCCTCATCTGTCAAAAAAATACGGGATAACCAATCGGGTTCAATTTCCATCTGAGCCAATACGTGTAATGAAAAATCGTACCTGAGAGCAAAATCTGCGTCCTTTAATTCAAACAGCAGTTGCAGTTTATAGGGATACATTTTTTGCATTTTCGGTAAAATTTTCCAAACCGTGGTGTATGGCATTTATAATCGTTTTGATGTGGCATTCACACTACTGATTGCTAGCGGATTAGTATTGGCTACGTTTTGATTTCCCTGAAGAACTTCTGCAACTTGGACATCACTAATCCTAGGTCTTCCTGACCTCGGAAGGTCTTTTACAGACCCTGTTCTTTCAAATTTGCTAATCAAATTACGCTACGCCTTCATTTTGCACGGCCCTGCTCTCAAACCCATTTTCGTAAGAAATCTTCGTAATCCAATAGTATAATTTTTACCGCCTTCATAATAACATTGCACTAAACCAATTCTTGTTTGCAGATCCATATTGAAATTGTTACAATTTACGTTTCGCAATTTTATTTTGAGAACAATTCTCCAAATTACGATTATTTCGTTTGACACTTGTATCAATAGTTGTCACGACAATTCTTTTGTTTTCCATAGATACACTAAAATCCAATTATTGAGGCAACTAGATTCTGCTTACTTTCTGCTACTAGCATAATTTCTTAAAACTATATAAGAATTTAAAATAGACCCCTTACTTTATGATAACCCAATATTAAAGCGAAATAAGCACTAAATCAGACTTTTATCACAGCAGTAAATAAACAATGATTGTCAAAGAAACAATTTCATAAGCAATTAGATTGTAATGAAAAAATGTTATGCATTAATGAAAATTCCTTAATTTATAATAATATTGATTGCGGTTTCAGAAAAAATGGTATGTGTACCTCGTAATAAAAGCACATTTCCGGACTTCAATGCTTGTTGACAATTTACATCGTCGTCCGGGAATGTAATTAAATTTTTATTATTATTATTATTATTATTATTATTATTAATATAGAATTACAGACTCGTGTATATAGGACAAATTAAAATTTAAAACGATGCGAACCGCCACTGCACCTTTTTATCACATAACTCATAAATTTGTTATTTATTATCTAAGGAGATAAACTTAGTTAACTATTATTTTTATATATGATCTAAAAAAATATCGATAATAGTTACAAAACTAAGTAAACAAAGAAAGCGTGCATTTTTATGATACCTATATGTAAATCAAATAAAGAAAATTCTTTTTTACAGCTCACAAAAATATTTTTTCATAATCTTTTACGTGAGAAAGAAATTTTTTTATTAATATGAATAAGAAAGCAGTTTTTACTTACCACCTACAGGGTCATTTTCATCCACTTTGATCATTTTAAAAGTATCCCTGAAACAACATTAACTTCCATTAAAATATATACAAGGATAAAATAATATTTTTGCGAAATCCTTTTAACTTTCCAATTTCACTTAAGAAAAGTTTGCAGTTCGGAACGCGGAACAAAAATATTTACAGTGATTTTAATTTTAAAAATGCAAATACTGGTGAGTTGATTCATAAGTTTGTTATTCTGTATTTTTTTAGAAACAATAATACTTTCCGATAATACATTGTGTCGACATATTCTTAAATAGATTGTATTTATCATCTTTGTAGAAGATTAGCCATATACCGAATGGATGTTGAAAAGTAGAACATTAATTACAGCGTGGCTACTACATCTTTTCTCGGACAGTCAGTTTAAGCACAGCAAAAATGTAGAAAATGAATTTGATATGATTTTCACATAGATTAGTTAATATATGATATACATCAGAAAGTATTTTTAAAGTAAAACAACCTGTATTTTTGACGATTATCTAACAAAAGAATTCATTAAGAATAATAAAATAAAATCGTTAATTGGTGAAGTTCTGAAGATAAAGTCCTAACATAAAGTAAAAAAGAAAAATGAACCACCAAGCATAATGCAGCGACTTTGGTGTCACCAGACTTAAATTGATGTGTAAATATAGGCCACCGCAGGTTGGGGTTCTCTCGACCCTTTTGTGGTCACTTCTTGTGGACGACCTACTGGCAATTTTACACTATGGGAGGTTGAGGTTCTAGCATATGCAGATGATCTAGTCATACTAGTCAGAGGAAACTCTGAAGGAGTAATATCTAATACCCTTCAAGAGACACTGGATGCGGTGAGTAACTGGTGTGACAGAGAACAGATGTCTGTAAACCGTCAAAAAATAGTAATAGTACCATTCACCCGGAAAAGAAAGCTGGAGGACTTAAGGCCTCCCTCCTTAATGGGTGAAACTATTCCATTTGCGGACGTGAAATATCTAGGAATCACTCTAGATAGATCACTTAATTGGAACTCCCATCTGGAAAGGGTAACCCACAAAGCAAAGCTGTCCTTATGGACATGCCGTCGTATTTGTGGCAAATCCCGGGGCATGGGTCCCCAACAAATTTACTGGATCTATATCACGGCCACCAGAGCAATGATAACATACGGATCCATTCTTTGATGGCCGAAGGGATCACAACGGACGGCCAAAGCCAAACTCTCTGGACTGCAGAGATTAGCATGCATGACCGTAACGGGAGCAATTAACACCACACCGTCAGCTGCAATGGAAATCCTCTTGGATTTACCCCCTCTTCATATATATTTGGAGAGAGAGACAAGGTGGGCAACCTAGAGACTGCAACAAGCGGCCATTAATATGCTGCAGACTAGTATCATGGAGCGGAACAGGTTGCTGGATGACATAGAGAATCACAGCATCCTAGGAATGCCCTCGGATACTATGCCTACCATGACCAACTACGAACTGGCCTTCAACATACTTTCTCTGGAAAGAGATGAGTGGAATCGGAATAAAGCTGACAGAGGGCAGACAGTTGCTGGTTTACAGACGGCTCCAAAACTCCCGTGAGAACAGGAGCCGAAGTACATAGTTACAGACCAATGGTGAGGATATCCTCAAGCCTAGGTACTAATGCAACTATTTTTCAGGGCGAGGTTCATGCCATTGAACTGTGTGAGAAAGCTGGAATATAATGCATCTTACATGCAGATCAATAAAATTTTCTCAGCAGCTATAAAAGCTCTTGGCTCCTACCGGTGTAACTCCAAAACAGTATGGAATTGTCAGAAGGCTCTAAATCATTTGAGCAAAAACAACAAAGTGACTCTGGTCTGGATACCCCGCTACTCTGGTATGGAAGATAATGAATAGCCGACTCCTTGGTCAGAGAAGGAACGGGATCACGAATCATCGAACCAGAACCAATAATTGGCATATTTTCAAGTACTGCTAAGATGGCTATCTCAACTTTGGCTTAAAGGTAAACTCTCCAGTATTGGCAAAAGTTACCAGGATTAGTTTATTCGAAAGCGTTTATGAAATTCACTTTGAAATCAAGAGCTAAGAAACTTTCAGTGTTAAACAGGATAAACCTGAAAACTCTAACAGGCCTATATACTGGGCACTGCCGACTAAATTATCATCTACATAAACTCGGCCTAGCGGAAAACGCCGAGTGCCGACTATGCCTGGAGGATGATGAGAAGGCAGACCACATCGTATGTACCTGTCCCGCTGTGGAGAGGATCCGATTCTCAATATTTGGCAAAGGACAACTGCTGCCAGAAGATCTGGACACATTCTCATCCAATAAAGTTATCAGTTTCATTAAGAGACTGAACTTATTGGGTGAAATATAACTAGATGTGAGCCATAATAGACCTGCTGATAGCCGCATTGGAGAGTCACAGGAACCCACTCACAAGAAATCTAACCTAACCTAAATATAGGCCAGGCGCCAGGTAATTTTATAATGAAATAATTCTAGGAAATCTGGAATTTTTTTCTAATCGTTTCAATTATATTCCCTGGTAACCATATTAAGTTTTCTCCGTCGTACGATGTCGGTGTTAGCTGCCCTATTAACGAAATGGCGTTGAAATTTATTTTTTTCGCTAATATCTTCTAAAATATTAACTTTTTGGCAGAAACACTTATTATCAATGTAATTATTATCATTAAATTATCTACAAAAAAGTTTATTCCTATTTATAAAGTTTCGGAGATACAGCCTCGCGAAATTCGATACTTTTGCGCTACTTTAAACGCTGTTTTACTTTTTTAAATTTGGACTAATAATTTGTGAAAAACTGAGTTTAAAAGTAATTAATTAAATGGCAGGCGCGATCGAAAATACCAAATGAAAGTGACCCCCTTGAAAATAAAATCGGTGGGTCCGAGTGTTTTTCGAAAAAATGGGCAAAAAAATATGCCTGTTTCGATTTCAGTCACGTACCCTGTATATTTTAATAAATTTAAATTTTGTTTAGTAAAAGTTGAAGTGACTCCCCCTCTGAAGAAGATATATGACCGCCTCTGTCTCCCAGTCGAGTAGCGGTATGTCAGCATTCTATTAGAACATACCATCAATTTAAAAAGTGGCATGGAAATAACAAGAACCCACTAGACTGAGGATGGCGAAACTCCAAATGTGGTTTGATTTCAATACCCACCGCCAAGGATCCGACTCCACAGTCGCTCCTAAACACAGTATCCTGCATGTGTTCAAGAGAATGCAGGGCTGTTTGCGGTTGCAGAAGAGTGGACCATCGTTGCTCTACAATCTGCATTAATTGTCTGAGACAATCTTTACACCAACATTGACATTGGAAGGGAATAAAGATTATGACGACAACGTAGACGTTCAACTAGAGCGTTTAATATACCAGAAGACAAGACCACATCGCTTCAGAAAAACAGAGCGAGAGTGAGGGCACTATTATGGAAGACCAGCAAATTCAGCCTTCATCGTCGAGGCGATTAAAAATTAAGTAAACTTGAACTCGTATAGTGGAGGGCTACCGCAATTGAATTCACCACGAGAGGCATTAGTGTAGGGTACTGTCCATGTCACTGAACGTTAATGTTTACTATGGTTTTATAACGCTAGTTTTCAGTAATTTTTATAAAAATTAGCTGAAAAACATTTAACGCAATGATGGCAGAAGGGGAAAGTAGTAATTTACTTGCTCAGTAGGGAAATTATTGTACCTATTAGAGGTCTCTTATGTCATTAAAGTTAGGTTATATCAAGAATGAGCATAATGAAAATAACGAATGTGCATGATTATTACTTACGATTTTCTGTATTAGACTCCTTTGGTAACGCATAATCGTCAGGATTAAAATATTTCTTACAAACACACGAATGTTTCGAAGGAGTAAAGTTATCCCTGCGAATCGCTACCCAGCACTGTTTTAGGCGAGTTTTATCTCTCGGAAGCCTATGTCCGCCTTTTGTTTCCTTACAAAATGGAACTGCACAACACTGAGGCACAATTAACAAGGTTTTTTATTTGCTGGTGTACGAAATAATGATAATAAAACACTATAAACTTTTCCCGCGCCTAACAATAACTTTTGACACGACTTTACTCGACCAGTGACGCCAACCGGTAAACCTGAAAACGTTAGCCCTCATTCCATTCCTATCAAATATTACACGCTCTAGGATCATGTTCAAAATGTTTACCAGCGACAAAACTGAAAAAACTTTGTGTTTTTTCACGGCAAAATTTTTATTTACCATTCTTTGTAAGAAATTAACTTTTAGCTAATGTCATATTTATTTTATTTTTAATAATTATACTATTAGCAAATAAATTTGGTTCCTGAATAGGAAAAATTTTTTTTTACACTTAAAATTTGTTGTCATTTGACAATATAACTCAAGCAAACTGAAAAACACACACGACCTACAGTCTTGTGTTTTTATACCAGTTTGTTTTTGTTATATTGTCATAGACAACCAAGTTTTCGTGTAAATAAAATGTATCCAATAAAATCGAAACCTATTATATATAAAAAAAAAACTCGCCATGTACTTCACCGCAAGGTGGTGTGTAAACGAATACTAAATATTGAGTACTTCATTATTTATTATTGGTCCATAGAAGAAGAAATTACACATACTGCACCGAACTGGTATGTGTTGCAAGTAAAAAATACTGTTTCTGCCAAAAAGTTAATATTTTAAGAGAAAAACTAAATTTCGGTGCCATTTCGCCAATATGGCGGCTAACGCCGATATCGTACGAAGGAAAAATTTAGTATGGTCGGCGGGAGATATAATAATATCGATTAAAATAAATTCCAGATTTCCTGGAATTATTTCCTTGTTGAGCCTTTTTTTGTTACTCCTTGGCGCCTGGCGTAATCGTATTAAAGGACTATTTATATGTCCTGAAGTGAGTTGGAAACAAACACTTACATGGCTTCCACAAAACACCAAAACACTTGACGCGCGTTTCACCAACCAAGTTGGTATCTTCTGGAAATAGCTAAAACTTACTTTGTGCTGACAATGTATCATATACCTAAACTATTGTTACGATTTGGTGAATCGTAACAATAGGACGGACTATATAGAAATGGCCCTCTCTCACTATTTACACTATTTTTACACTTTGTAATTTCCAAGTTTTCAAATGCATCCAACTGTCTACTATTTATTATCGAGGATCGTATCTAATCGATACAAATTTCGGAATTTTTCTTTCATTTTAAAAGGTCAAGGAATTTCGAGGTGTCTCTTTAAATTTACGTTGCCTAATTATATTTGCAACAAATATAAGCTTAGTAGGCGATGTACTAGAGAATTAAAACTCGCCGTTTTGTCAGTTGGACAAACTTAATGATCTGTTCAAACTAGATTCAAGAAGCATATGCGTTTGAAAGCAATTTAAGATTAATTATTAGGAATGTTACATATACTAGAGATCCAGATGCATTTGAAAGCTTGGAAATTACAGTGTAAAAATAGTATGAATATACTCAAATAAATAACTTCTTGGTTGAGTGCCATATTGAATTATGTAGTATTAATATTAACAAAATAACATATGTATATACCGTCTTCCTAATGAAGATATGAAAGTATTCATTAATAATCTAACTGGGCATTAAATTTTTCTTTTAAAAAAGTGGCCCTTCGTAATAGTCTGTGGTGACCTAAAATATACAGACTTTGGCAAGGAATCTATTAATAAAAAATTGTTGTGCGATGTTTTTAATTCTTTCCAATTAGTAATTACTATGTATGTGCCTACATGTGTTTACAGAAATATTATTGATCATATTGTCCTCTTGTCGAAAATAATGTAAAAACTGTACATCACAAAAAAACTAAAATATGATACACTGAAGAATTGAATATTGATAGGGGTAGATTACAAAATTTATATTGGCTCCCGGTAAATACGAATAATGATGAAATTAACCAGTTATATTTAAATGAAAAAAAAATATTACAAATATAAAATTAAATTAACACAATCTCAATTGTGTTCCTGTAATAAAACAAAAGCAACCGGGAATATAGTAAATAAAAAACTTGGAAGGAAAAGTAATACAAATAATAAAATAGAACTAAAGAAAATGATATGATTGAATCAAATGTCGAAGTTATAGCAGACAAATTTGTCACATATTTTTGCACGATATCAAATGTTAAACTAACATAATATTTTGGGAAAAACTTATCCCTACCATGTACAGTTTCTGCTAATAATCAAAGCACTATTGCTATAAACTATATTAAAGAAGATGATATTATAAAAGTACTAAATTTTATAAAAAATACATTCCTCAGGTTTAGATAGCTTTACACTCAAATTGATAAGATTAATTATAAATATAATAATTACCCCTTTGACTTTTCTAATCAATAAATCCATTGAGTAAGGTATTTTTCCTGAAATTCTCAAAACTGTCATTACATAAAAAAAAGAGATCCAACTAATACAGATAATTACCGTCAGATTTCATTGTTGACTACCATCTCAAAATTCATGGAGAGAATTGTTCACAACTCAATCTCATCTTTTTAGATACAAATAAAATTTCTCAACATGGATTTAGGACAAACAACTTGATAGAATCAGCTTCTTATCGTTTACTAAATTTTTTGTACTCCGAACTTGATTAGGGGAAATATGTAGTATCCCTAATGTTCGGTCTGTCCCGATCATTCGACACTGTAGATATAAAATTGCTAGTACAAAAGTTATATACCATAGGTATACGTGGTAACCTACTAAACTGGATTGAATCATACATGACTAATAGAAAGATCAGGGTGAAACTAGAAAACCACATATCTCAGTCAAAATATGTCACACTCGGTGTCCCTCAAGGGTCAGCGTTGGGCCAACTCTTATTTATGCTATATGTCAATGGCTTGCCAGATTTCATCAATAGGGGTAGTGTTACGATGTTTGCTGATGATACCACCATTACAGTTTCTGGGGCAAATCCTGACCTATTATCACAAAATATCAAAGTTGTTTGTCAAGAACTCGATATTTGGTGTCAGCGAAATCGTTTAATCTTGAATGATACAAAAACAATTTGCTTACAATTTCACAAAAGAAAAACTATTGTAAATTTCGAAACTATCATTCAGTTCTCTCAAACATCTAAGTTTTTAGGCCTTTGGCTTAATGAAAAACTGAATTGGACTAAACATCTTGATTATGTTTGTGCAAAACTAAATAGTGCCTTTTTTGTATTTATGCAACTAAAGTCATGTTTAGATCATGACGGTCTTTTAAATGTATACTGTTCACATTAGTGTTATCTTCAGTCACATCAATGGTTCCAATACACTTCAGGAATAATCATAATTATTCAAGAAAATACCATTGCATAAAATCTAAAATAATTTTGAGGAATTTGGGAGCTTTGATTGCAGTGCAAAATATAAGATTGAGAAATCACTCAATAGAACTTAGTAGAAATAATTTCAGTATATATTATAGATTGTCCGATTAAAGAAGAAATTTTCATTCAAAATCAAAAAGTTGCTTTGAAATTAAATAAATAACCTTTATCGAAAAATCGAAATTGAACGAATTTTTCTGGTGTCTCGATTCAATTGATGAGCAGTTTATGTAGTTATCTTTTATTTTATTTCAAATGACATTTATTTGAAATTATTACGCGTCAGTTAATTTATCCCCGCCAGTGATTAAAGTCGTTGCCAGATATCAAACAAAAATAAAAAAAATATCAAAGATCAAAATCGCATCAAGCATTTTTATAACTAAAAATAAAATCATCAAGAACACAGCACATCGAACGTAACAGACCTTGGTATGTTAGTTGTATTTGTTTGGAAAGATATTTTTAACAAGAGGTATTAACCTCTATCTTGGGATGGAACTTTTGTCAAAGTTAAAATATTGATTTGTTCACACGCTCTATACATGTTTATGAAAACGAACGTTACGTGCCCTTAACGGTATTCATTCTGCACTTTTTGCGGAACGATATTAAAGGAAATTCAAATGTTAGACAGGAACTTAAAATGCGACAAACATCTCGAGAAAATAGGGTAAAGATTATACACTTTTTACTTTAGCCTATATAGGCATGTACGTGTACGAAAGGGTTATTCATTATAAATTACCCACCCCTTACCATCGTTATTATTGCCTATAGAAAAAAAAAAGTTTTAAATAAAATTTGTGTGGTTATGACTGAATTTTGTTATAGTACTATCAAAAGTACAGTAGCATGCAGATTTCACTGGATATAAAAAAATAATATTTTTTTTAAATGGGATACTCTGTATATTATCAAATTTTTGGAGAGATTCTTTGTTCGTGATTTCAAAAATATACCATATGTTACCCCTACCATATACCGTTTTTGAGTTATTAAACGTCGAATATCTTAGTTAAACTAGTTACTGTAAATATGGAAAATTTATTAAAGTGAGATATGCAAATGACAACTATTATGTTTGACAAGTGACATTTCTTTAATGAAACAATCAAAATGGTTTACAGTGTAATGTAAAACACAATAAGTACGACACAATTATTAATATATAAAACATCACAGAAGTCAAAGCAGTATACAGTCCACAATTATTACTAAAACGGTTTGAAATAAATTATTTCAAAAAATAATTGTCTGTATACAAGTTAAAAATATTATAAGTTAATTTAAAAATTACATATAAAGTAGCAAGTTGACAGCTATATATATAAGTTTAAAAATTTAAGATAATTGAAACATGATATAAATTATTAAAAAGGAAGACTATCTATTTAAAAATTCATCAGTGCTGTAAAAAGTGCCATTGATCTTACATATAAATGTATTGTAATTATTTATTTTCTTCATACTAGATGGTAAGGAGTTATACAGGATGATCTACCACGAGTGTGCCAAACTTCAGAGGCTGGTAATCTATCAAAAAATAAATGAACTTTCATTAATCAACATATGTCCTAAAACGCATAATAAGGGAGCTACAACCCCTTGAAGGGGGTTGATGAATATCAATTTTTCGATATGGTGGTGATTAAAGAAATGAAATTTTCATACATTACGGCCCCGATGTAGGCGCATAAAATTAAAAATTTCGTAATTAGCAGCTTGCTTTATTGAGGTAGTTTTGAGGGGTAAGGGGTAGTTTTTTACCCTAAACTTTTTTTGACATCACTTCCGAAGCAAAACTTTTAAATAACATTATTTCCCATGCAATGACTCAGAAAAATGTATTTTTCAAAATTTCTGTCACACCAGCCGTTTTTGAATAATTTGCGTTGAACGGCAATAAGGTTTTTCATGTGAAATAAACAACATTTTTATTACAAAATTAAAAATCAATGTACAACACAGAAATAACGTACTTAATAGCTAAAAGAGTAACTGTTCAAAATGATCTCCTTGAGCACGAATACACGCCTCACAACGACGAATAACTGAATTATTAATTTCAGCCATGTCACCATTGTTTGTGATATAAGCTATACTATTATTGATCCCTTCCATCAAGTGCAGAATATTATTTATTTTCTCAAAATAAACTAACTGCTTCATATGCCCCTAGAAATAAAAATCTAGAAGATTGAGATCGGGAGAGCGAAGAGGCCATAAAACAGGACCACGGTTACCAATCCAGTTATTTCCAAAACTCCGATTCAACCATTCATTCACATGTCTTTCAATATGAGGAGGCGCCCCATCATGTTGAAACCATACTTTCTGTATAATGTTTAGTGGCAAATCGTCTAGATGTTCCGTTAGAGAGGTTTCAAGAAAATTTAAATAATATTGTGCATTCATCCTATTATTTAAAAAATGCATACCTGCTAGTCGATTATTCAGTATACCTGCCCAAACATTAATGCTGAATCGACGTTGAAATCTTGCCTGTCTTATAGTGTGTGGATTTTGCAAGGACCACAAATGCTTATTATGATGGTTATTAATGCCATCCCTGATGAAGGTGGCCTCGTCAGTCCATATAATATTTCTAATAAAATTTGAATTATCAGCAAATTTATTCAAAATCCAGCGGCAAAACTGGAGTCTTCTTTCAGCATCTCCTGGTTCTAAAGCTTGAACACGCTAATAATGATAAGGATGAAATTCATCAGTGTGAAGAGTTCTCCATATGAAATTTTGCGATAGACCTAATTGCACCGAGTTCCGTTGAGTGCTGGTTCCTGGGTTATCCCTTACCATATTGAATACATCCTCTTTCCCGTCAATGTTTACCTCTCGAGGGGCCCCTCTACGATTGTGAGATGAAGATCCAGTTTCTCGAAATCGTTGAAATGTGCGATTAAATACTGCTCGTGATGGAATTATTCTATTCGGAAATCGTCGGTGATACTCATTTCTAGCTAATCTGGTGTTTCCATCACAAAAACCGTAAATAAAAACAATGTCTGCATATTCATAAATAGTAAACTGAATCATTGTTATTATTTTTTATTTTTAAATAATTTAGAATCAGAAATGACACAAGCAATGTAAATGATATGATACTACAAATCAGAAATATCATTTGTTTTTAAACATAGGTGACTTCAAGCCACTTGATTTGAAGATTGATCGAATTAAGTTTTGCATATTTCAGTGAAAAACCTTATTGCCGTTCAACGCAAATTATTCAAAAACGGCTGGTGTGACAGAAATTTTGAAAAATACTTTTTTCTGAGTCATTGCATGGGAAATAATGTTACTTAAAAGTTTTGCTTCGAAAGTGATGTCAAAAAAAGTTTAGGGTAAAAAACTACCCCTCACCCCCTCAAAACTACCTCAATAAAGCCAGCTGTTAATTACGAAATTTGTACTTTTATGCGCCTACATCAGGATCGTAATGCATGAAAATTTCATTTTTTTAGTCGCCACCATATCGAACTTATAATCGAAAAATTGATATTCGTCAACCACCTTCAAGGGGTTGTAGCTCCTTTATTATGCGATTTAGGACATATGTTGATTAATGAAAGTTCATTTATTTTTTGATAAATTACCAGCTTCTGAAGTTTGGCACACTCGTGGTAGATCACCCTGTATAATTTGATACAAGAGTATAATGGCGACTATTCTAGTAATGTAGTGTTATGAGGTGGTATTAGCAAATCATTGTTTCTTGCAACATAAGTGTGATGCGAAGAAAAAGTTTTTACTATAGGTATGGCATGTGATATTTTTAGTATGTTAAGGAAAGTACCACTTTCAATTGAATGGTTAATTAAATACATTAGAGGAGGTGTAATTATAGCTATTAATGTAACGTGATTATTATGTGATTTATAATAATCGAGGACGTCGCCTGGCAATGTCCGAGATGGTTTAATCAAATAATAATCTCGTTACATTCAATGCTTTATAGTATCATTGACAACGATGATGTGAAGAAATCAACAACTTTGGTCGTCATTTTAGCGTGCCTTAAAAATTAAGATAGTCTTAAATACGACAAACTTTGGCGAAATCATGGAAGATATTGATATTCCTGCTGCTGCTAACACTGTAAGATTAGATTTGCTTCCGGATAAATCAAAAATCCATTACGAAAAAGAATATCTTCAGTTTTGTGAGTGGCGAGATAGAGAACAGGTACAAGATGCTGGAGAAACGGTAATACTTGCTTATTTTGTGAAACTCTCAAATCAACACTCCCCGTCATCTTTGTGGCCTAATATTCGATATTACGAGTTTGTTTGGAGTTGAAGGAAAGAGTGAAAATCGACAAGTATGGCGCTTTGATACGATTCATTAAGAAAAAAATGTGGGATATAGAGCTAAAAAAATCGAAAGTATTCACGAAAGAGCAGGTTAGTGAATTTGTTTGTACTGCCCCAGACGAGACATTTTTTAATAATGAAAGTACCTAGCTTTTTTAATTGGATTTGGTGGAGCTTGTAGAACTAATGAATTAACGAAAATGTCCATGGAAAATGTTGAAATTCTAGAGAGCAAGCTGGTAATCACAATTCCTGACTCAAAAACCCACAAGAAAAGGTTTTTTGTGGTGATATCTGACGGAGACATTAATCCTGTTGCTTTATTTAAAAAATATATAGCATTTCGTCCAACTCATACTCCGCATAGAAGATTGTTCGTATCATATAGAAACGGAAAATGCATCGTTCAGCTTTGTGGTATCTAATTCTTTTCTAAAATACCTGAGAAAATTGCTATGTATCGCAAACTTGAAAATCCAACTATGTATACTGGTTATTGTATTAGCAAATCTGCAGCAACTTTTCTTGTTAATGCTGGTGGACACATATTAGATTTACAAGAACTTGGTGGTTGGGAGTCGAGCAATGTTGCAAGAGGGTATTTAGAAGATAACTTGAGTAAGAAGGTTTCCATTGCGCGAAAAATTCAAGTTGGAGACGTTTCTGTAAACACTGTAAAGAGACCATCCAACTGAAAAAGAATGTTGCTAGACAAGATTTAGTGGATATGCCCATCATTTTGGACAATAATGGTGTATCAGGTGTATCTATCAAATTTGAAAACTGTCAAAATATTCACGTCAATGTTCATAAATAATACCTATAGAATAAAATTCGTATCTAGGTTATTATGATATGGTAACTAACGTATTATATATAGTAACTAACTTATGTGATACTAAGTTATTGTGAAGTTGTTGTAATGTTATGATATTAATAATTATCAATAAAGATTTAACTTAAAGGAACCTTAATTTTCAATGATACGATAAAATATTTAATTTGATCCTGAAGCTAAGGTTGTCGTTTCCAGAAGATTTTTTTTAGGATTATTAATTACCTATATTTATAAGTGGCAATTCTGTAACTGGTGTAAAAAAATGTACTTAGGGTTTGTGCTAGAGACTGCACATGTAAGGATAAATTTTCTCCAAAATGCATATTTTGTTTATTTTGTACAACAGTAACAAGATGCGAACCAAAAATGTCTAATATCTTGTTTGTTTCTGATATTATTTTATCGTCCTGAGATAATGTTATATCCTTAAATTTTTGGTTACATCTATCTAGCTTATTATTATTTATTATTTTCCATGTTTCTATGGTTTTATTAAACAAGTGTTCAATTTTACTTTCGTAGTATCTAATCTTAGCATTTTTTATGGTTTTATTTATATTCTTTTTTTTGTTGTTATATCATGCTTTTGTGTCGGGAAAATCTAAGTTATTGCTTAACCAGTAGAGATATTTCAGCTCAATTCCTTGTTGAATAATAACACATTGTTAACTAGGCTTTAAACTTGCTATTTACATACGTTATTTTTTTATATTAGATGATTTTATCGGACAGAAAACGTCTAGATATCAATTTATACAATTAATAAAATTAAAAAAAAGCATTATATACATCATTACCAAATATACATTCGCAGTTTTCCGATCGTAAGCTACCTACTTATTAACTTTTGCATGTTGTTTTCAGAAAAGTTTCGATTTTTTATAGTGGTATTCTTACTGTTATTACACTCTTTATGTGAAACTTGAAACTCCAAGATTACATGAGTTAAATGGCGAGTGATGATAAGAAAAAACGTTATGGGCAAAAGTGTTAACTTTGACAATTGAAGTTTTCGCCACACGTGAATTTGGTACCCAATGTAAATCCCTGTGTAAATTTTATTACCTTTATTTTTGAACCCTTGACATTTTTTGCCGGAATGTAGTTATCGAAAAAAAAGTAAAAAGTTGCAACACTGTTTATGCATGGTTTGGGGGGTCTTTATTGTCGTTTTTATCACATTTATAAATACAGAAAGACCTTAAATTTCTCAAATTTTAAATACACCTTAAACTTGGTCCTTAGAAACGTAATTATCAGTATTAACTACTATTTACACACATATTAATCATATTATGAAGAAAAACGCTTCTTACCTTGGTTTTAGCTAATCTGGAAAATCACTTAATTATAGTCTCAGTCAATTAATGAAAACAGTGTAGCGCGTCATGAAAGTATGTATTAAACACAAGCACTAATTTTGTAAACTGAATGCGGTTCTAGCAGACGTCGAAGGCGTCCCGACGCTGAACAGTACGCGCCAAAATTAGAATCTCCTGTAGCAAACATACGAAAGTCACGTGTTTTATGAAGGAGTGTCGTGTATAAAATGTTCATTAAAATTTTACATTTTTATACCTAAAAATCACTGCATACCGTTTAGATAGTGCGGTTGCCAGAAATTTCATGGATAGACATCTTACACCTACAACCGTTGGTTACGTATGTTTTTTTGATAAAACTACGTAAACCTATCGATAATTGAGTAATTCGTATTTATTTTATCCCGAAATAAAACAAATTCTGTAGGTATGACTGTAGCATTGTTATTTATTATTGAATCTAAACGCAGTGGCGTTTCAAGAACTTTAATGTAATTTTCTAAAAGGTACAATAATGCAATTTCTATTTTTATTTCATTTTTAGTAACACTTTAATAGCTATTTGTGCAACAAGTAAGGATAAGTGATTTTTTTTCCTATACACCCAAATGCCACCAAAGTGGCGGGAACTGGCATCAGAATCTTAATATAGTAGGTATTACATAACTGTCACTAAATTTGTAACTTTAGTGTAAAATTCACCTTGTGGTATGCCCGTATTGCCCGTGTAGTAACAATTATGTAAATTCTACTGAATTCAGGTACTGCATAGTTATTAGTATTACACTTTTAAGTAACTGCTGCAGTATGTGTAACGTCGCGTATACTACTTTGCATTTTCGAGGGCTTTAAAGTTGTTCAATTATTAGTAAGCCTGGCCAAGATCATTAATCCTACAGAGACGTACTGGGTATGCATCATATCATAATACTTGAATAAGTACAATAATAAAAACAAAAATATTTTATATATTGTGATGTATGTTTTTGTACTATTTCGTTCGCTTTAAATTCTTTTTTTATGTATTTCCTTATATTTCGTAAGCTTAGTGTTGCACATTATTATTAAACTGTTAAATGACGTTCACACATGTACATTGTATATCTAAGTGATAACTAATAATAAATAAATAAATAAATAAAATGAATGGAAATAAATTTTATTAATACTGGTACACTTTATAAAAATATGTACAAAACTCACCTTCTTAAGCAGATTTATGAAGTAGCTTGGTTGTCGTTATCACAAACTGGAGCACTTCTATAATAACTGTGTAGCATCAGATATGTTTCTACAGTTGTCTCAGTAAGCGATGTTCGCTGTGGTGAAAAAATATGTTTGTATTTTGAAAAAGACCGTTCGACATCTACGGAAGTAATACAGGCATAAGTAAAACACTCTGTGAACTCACTTAACGCAGCTGTAGATGCACCATCACAAATTTGTCTTAATTTGGTAAAATCAGGATCTTTCCGTAATACACTCTCGAATTTTTCAATAACGGACTTATTTTTTGCGTAATTTATAGTCTGTAGCTGTGTATTTACGTCGTCCACTATTTGCAGCGATTCCCGTAACGACAATGAAGTATTTTGCAATTTTTCCATTTCGTCGTGTAGTCCTCTATAATTGTTATAAATAGTTTTTAAATCTGTTTTAAAGGAAACATCTTGAAAGCTAGTCTGGCATTCCTTAATAGCTGCAGCCTCGTTAGGGTTGAACTGTAGTATCACAGCTTTTATTTGTTGAAAATATTCAGCATAATAAAAAGCTGCCTTTAACCACGTTCCCCAACGTGTAAGAATCGGCTCTGGTGGTTCCGGAATACCAGGATACAGTGTGTGAAATGCTCGAAACCGTTTAGGAGATTTGAGAAATACTTTTTTTTGTATTTGCTATTAATGCATCTACCTCTGGAAAACATTTTCGAATCGTTTCTGCTACAAGATGGAACGCATGCACTTTACACGTAACATGTAAAAACCTACAATCGTCTCTTTGAAAACGGCCCACCAAACGCATTGTCGCAGCACCGTCGGCCACAAACATCAACACTTGACTTGTTGACAGTTCAAATTTTTCGAAAGTCTCCAACACCACCCACGTAATTGTTTCGCCAGTACACGCAGTTAGTCTTTTGCTAGCAAGTAAAAGTGGAAATGTTGGTTTAACAGGGTCGAATACACGTACTATAACATTTAAAATAGATTTTTTTTTACAATCTGTCGTCTCGTCAACACATAACCACGGCCGTGTATTTTTTAATGCACATTTAATCCTATTTACAATGTCTTCACTAACACTTGGTACATATCTACGTAACGATGAACGACTTTGTAAATTCACCTGGGGATTATATTTATTCCAGAACTCCCAAAATGCTGTTTTATCCAATATGCGCAGGGGAACATCATAGGCAATCAGCATTAACAGTAAATCAAACATAAACTGAGGTTCCAAAGAAGACACGCCATTTTTTTAATTTTTATGCCGGTTATTATTGACATGAATTTTGCAGCCGTATTTGTTCCAGCACATTAAGTTTTGATCACAAACTTTACAAATTATTTTACGTCCATCATAGAATAAATCCGGAAATTCACCGATAAATTTATTCACTTTATTAGCGTACGCTCGTTTTCTACTCTTTACGCTCAACATTATTTATTATTTATTAGTACTCTATGCATCGACCGACAGATAACAACTGAAGTGTGTCATCGTCATCGTAAACAAGCGCGCGATGGCATTGGTATTGCGTCCGACTCTGAATCTACCATCGCTTGGCCAGGCTTAATTATTAGCGATATTAAGTCAACATTTTCTTAATCGGAACTAATCGAACATGGATCCGAAAAGCAGTGAAACAATAATAAAGATTTTCCGGCATTCATCGACCTTTTATAGAAAAGTTATGTTGCAGTTAATTGAAGTTATCAATTTAACAAATTATTTGATTGATGTGGAACTGACCTTTATTCGTTGAAATAGATAAATAACCAGGTTAGGAAAATTGTCGGGGAAAATAGGACATTGCAGTGAACAAATGTTGAAGTAAAGAATGTAATTGATTGTGATTGTTTGTGATTTACGATTACTTGTTATTAATTCACTGAACAAATTCGCAAAATTCAGACGAATGAATAATTTAGGGAAGTTACAAAATTTATGAGTACGTGAATAAAATATGGATAATACTGTGAAGTAAAGGCTCGTACTTTGGTGTTTACTGGAAATTAACTACTAACTATTTTAAGTTTTTTAAAGTTTATTTTCGTTTGTATTCATTATGCCACAATGTAGTCTAAATGAAAAATTCATTGACTCATTTTTTTTGTTTGTGAAGTTTACTTTAGTCTTATTAACAAGGATCAGTTCACATTTATTTTTTAAAACCTTTTTATTTTTTTTTGTTTTTCAATAAAAAATTTCATAAACACATGCCTCATTTTTGCTTCTCCCTAGAAAATGTTCTAGGGGCGCCCTTATATATTGAAAATTCTATTGAAATTCGGAACCGTGTGGAGAATTACATTTAAAAAAATTAGTTACCAGGTTTCTTTCTTTTTTTATTTGATATTCAGTTATTTTTCTGGTAATGTCTGGATTCTTTTTTTAAAAACTCCATAAAAAAACCTAGGTATTCTATAACTTTTTTCATCTTTCCAAATAATCCTGAAAAAGGGAATGGGAAAGGTATTTGGACCACCCAGTACAATCTTCTTTATTGGTTTCATTTGAATAAGAAGATAAGAACTAGGATTTGTACTACTTTTTATGAGGAGTAAATTTGAAACTTAAGTTTTCGACAGAACACTATATTACAACTTTAGCCTTAGACTTTTCTTATCTAAGACTTTAGCGGGAACAGGTCAATCAAAACAGAAAAGTTGCATTTTCAATTTAATTTAATTGCTAATAAATACAACGAAACGTCGACGAAATTAAAAAAGTAATTTCTCTATTTTGATTGACCTAAAGTTGTATAATATCAGTATCGACGAAATTAAAAAAATAATTTTTCTATTTTGATCGACCTAAAGTTGTAATATCAGTATATAGGTTACTGAACATTACTGAAAGAACTTTTAATGGCGAGTTTAGCAATATGTTTAATATAAGTACCTTAGGTATGTATATCTGTCCAACAGAACAATTAATAAATAATAATGAAGATACGAAAGCACAGAGGTTCTCTGTGTACGAAAGTTACAGTTAAAATCATGGAAGACACAGTGTGCAAAACGTATACTGTGACTATGATTTGATATAGGCAACACCCAATAACACATGAATGTATATAGAGCTGCATATCAGCATATATCTTAAATAACCAGAAATAATTTCATTTAAACATATATATGTCGTATATTAATTTTAATCATACTGTTTTAGTCAGTTTTCATATACATAGATAAGAATAGCGAAATCAATTTAATAATATTTGGGCGACTGTTAGTAATTTTATTCCAATGTTGGCAACCTTCAACGTAAAATGACAATTCATTCGTTTCTATGTTCATTGTTATAATTTGACGAAAGTTTAGAGTGCTTCTAACGTTTCTTTGTTATAAAAGAAACTAAAACAAATATATAAATATGGTATGTTATCGTTAATTTGTATTTTATTATTTTTCTAAAATATTTAAGCAATAAAATAGCCCAGGCTTTGACTTTTCTGTGTAATTTCATTAAATAAAAACCAGGTGTGTCATGATGATGTATAGACCACCGGTAAACCCACGTGCTTTGCAATATAAATTGTATAATATTTATTCTTACGTATTTTTAGGTTTCTCTAAACCCTGTTAGAGTGTTGAAGCAAGAGGCCGAAGAAGAGAGAGGTGAAATTGCTCGATTGAGCAGTTTCGTAGGAGCTATAGCAATAGGAGACTTAGTAAGGAGCACTTTAGGGCCGAAAGGAATGGATAAAATATTAGTGTCCAGTGGGAGAAATGCTGGATCGGTAGAAGTAACCAATGATGGCGCTACAATTCTAAAGTCAGTTGGTGTTGACAACCCTGCGGCTAAAATACTTGTAGATATGTCTAAAGTTCAAGACGACGAAGTAGGAGATGGTACAACGTCAGTCACAGTTTTAGGTGAGTATAGAGTATTAGATGACTGTCAGTGGAGCTTTTTGTGATCAGATAAATAAAAGCATCCTTTCTTTCACATATTTCCTGGAAAAATTATCAAGCAATCAGCAGAGACACGTGTGACAAGTAGGGTCTCAAATAAAGTAAATTTTTCTTCCTATTGCCCTCAAAATTTCTAAATTCTACTATAGTAGGACCCCTATAAGGTTGCAACTGAAAGAGTCAAAGCCATAAATAATTTTATTTGTTTCAATCCTGTGATACAATTATCCAACAAAGTAGTTGTAAATAAATCACTATGCGTATACCTATACACAACTGGTATGCTGGCAATTGAAACAAATAATAGTTATTTATCTTGAAGGTTTAGTGATCTGCTATATATGGATATTACAATTTAGTGGGAATAGGTCAATCAAAAACAGAAAAACTACTTTTTTAATTTAGGGTTTGCTTCGCTAACTCAAGACATAAAAAATACAACAAAATACAAAAAATTTACTAGACAAATTACAAATTATGTAATTAATATACAGACAGATAAAAATGTATAAGTAAAATTATTTTTAACTATTAAACTTTTTTTTTTTTTTTTATAGTGGGGGGGGGGGGGGGGTGTTGAGGGGAAACCCCCGGGGGGGCCCCCTTTTGGGTTGGTGGTGGGTTCAAAAAGACCTAAAGTATGATATTATAGAGGTTGAAAAAAAAAAAAAAAAAAAAAAAAAAAAAAAAAAAAAAAAAAAAAAAAAAAAAAAAAAAAAAAAAAAAAAAAAAAAAAAAAAAAAAAAAAAAAAAAAAAAAGAAAAAAAAAGAAAGGGGGAAGGGGAGGGAAGGAGGGGGGAAGGAAGGGGAAAGAAGAAGGGGAGGGGGGGGGAAGGAGGGGGAAGGAAGGAGGAGAGGGAAGAGGAGGGAGGGAAGGGGGGGGGGGGAGAGGGGGGGGGGGAGAAAAAGGGGAGAAAAAAAAAAAAAAAAAAAAAAAAAAAAAAAAAAGAAAAAAAAAGGGGAAAAAGAGAGGGGGGGGGGGAAGGGGGGGGGGGGGGGGGGGGGGGGGGGGGGGGGGGGGGGGGGGGGGGGGGGGGGGGGGGGGGGGGGGGGGGGGGGGGGGGGGGGGGGGGGGGGGGGGGGGGGGGGGGGGGGGGGGGGGGGGGGGGGGGGGGGGGGGGGGGGGGGGGGGGGGGGGGGGGGGGGGGGGGGGGGGGGGGGGGGGGGGGGGGGGGGGGGGGGGGGGGGGGGGGGGGGGGGGGGGGGGGAGGGGGGGGGGGGGGGGGGGGAGGGGGGGGGGGGGAGGGGGGGGGGGGGGGGGGGGGGGGGGGGGGGGGGGGGGGGGGGGGGGGGGGGGGGGGGGGGGGGGGGGGGGGGGGGGGGGGGGGGGGGGGGGGGGGGGGGGGGGGGGGGGGGGGGGGGGGGGAGGGGGAGGGGAGGGAGGGGGGAGAAGAAGGGGGGGAGGAAGGGGGGGGGGAAGGGGGGGGGGGGGGGGGGGGGGGGGGGGGGGGGGGGGGGGGGGGGGGGGGGGGGGGGGGGGGGGGGGGGGGGGGGGGGGGGGGGGGGGGGGGGGGGGGGGGGGGGGGGGGGGAGGGGAAAAAGGGGGGGGGGGGGGGGGGGGGGGGGGGGGGGGGGGGGGGGGGGGGGGGGGGGGGGGGGGGGGAAAGGGGGGGGGGGAGGGAAAAAAAAGGGGGGGGGGGGGGGGGGGGGGGGGGGGGGGGGGGGGGGGGGGGGGGGGGGGGGGGGGGGGGGGGGGGGGGGGGGGGGGGGGGGGGGGGGGGGGGGGGGGGGGGAGAGGGGGGGGGGGAGGGGGGGGGGGGAGGGGGGGGGGGGGGGGGGGGGGGGGGGAAAAAAAAAAAGGAAAAAAAAAAAAACCATTAACTATTTTCAAGGACCAAATTAATGGTCATTTTATTATGAGTAAAAAAGATATTCTCTCCACATACTGAGAATAATGGAATATAAAAGATGTCATTTTCCACTGAAAATATAAAGTAGTTTACAATATGTGTTATAATGGGGACAATATAAGGACAACATAATTTAATAACTAATATAAAATATTTTTTTAACATTTTCTGTAGTAATATATTTAGTGCATTACGAATTATCGAAAATTCAGTGCATGAAAACATGTTGCCTAGAAACTGTTCGAGTTCATTTTGATGTGATTTGACAAAAACTGTCCGAGACGTGGTCGAGGGTACTTTTTCAGTCAAATCACATCAAAATGAAAGAATGCTGTTTCTGAATTTTTAGATTATTTTTAATGCACGAAATATATTTATTAGGCTATTTCCAGAACAAAACATAGATTAAGAAATATGAATCAACTGACATTTTGAGCTGTCAAGTCCAGTGCAATTTTTGCTGTCATTTTATGTAAAATTTTCACTCGGAATGTAATTTTTGTTGAAAGTTTGTTCTTATTGGTCCAAATTTTCAAGTCTTACTATTTCATTGGTTCTTATAATGTGAGGAAAATAGTCACAAATGTACAGAAAATTTTTTAAGTAGAAATGTTCAAACATTCCAAATTTATAGTAAAAATTAAAAGAAAGTTGAACAAAAATAACTTACAATTGTGCCCCTTAAAAGGGACACCCATGATTTAAATAACCAAAAATGAACTAACTCGTATTACTCCGCATGAGAAACTAAGTGAATGCCAAACATTTTGTCTATTTATCGTTTACTATTTTTCAAATATGTAATAGAAAAAACAGATTTCCTCTGAACCCATTTAAGGGCCTCTAACTCCCTAGTGGTGCGTTTTATGCCATATTTTATAAGAACTTTTTGACTTATTTTGATGAGTATTACACGTTGTAGAAGTTTGGAACTGTATTTTAAAAACACTGTATTTTCTACCACCGAAGTGGAGGACAATAATAGAGCAGCTGTGAGATATGGCAACCTGCATTAAAATTAGAAGTAATAGATTGAGGCCAACGGATTTTAACTACGTAATACCTCTTGGCGCCTGCACTATTAATATGCACCTAATTACCTTTAAATAAAATAAAACACAGTTAAGGGGCCTAGTCGGGAAAAAGCTTCGGATAGCTGTGTCACTCTCTAGAAAGTTTTTATACATGCGCCGCTGAATAATTTTGCTCTTGACTATATCTTCACTGGACGTTTTATTCACCGACTTCATTGAGGTGCGATTCCCGATAGAGGTAACACTTCCTTGCTCCATTTGTAGTGACAAAGATACTTATTTAGAAAATTCGTTTTAACCAAATAATACGGAATAAAAGTTTGAAACTTGCTGAGTATAATTAGGAAGATTCATTCTAGAAGACATGTATGAATTTTACCTCGAATTTTACCGATTGATATCAATTCAGGAGCTAATCACGTTCAAATTTCACTTATATTTACAGTATCAATTTTCCCTATATAAAGTGAAAATGAATTAAAATAGATATACATGTACCCTTTAGTACACTTTCAACTACTGATCCTCCAAATTTGGTGTAATTTGACCAAATCATATGGAAAATTACCTTACAAACACTGGTTCGATTAGCCCTCTTAAATTGGTTTTTTTTCTGTTTTTGATTGACCTATTTTTCGGTTTTTTATTGACCTATTTTTCTGTTTTTGATTGACCTATTCCCACTAAGTTGTAATATCAATAATTATTTATGACTTTGACTTTTTTAAGAAGAGAGATGCGATCTTATGGCAGCCCGACTATAGTTAAATATTGGTTATTGAAGATCATAGTCTTGTAATGAGTAGTACATTTTGAAAATGTAACAATAAAATTTAATACACAGTGGTCTTCGGATGGGCGCAACGAGAAGTGAAAAATTGTAGAGTTGAAATTTTATCTTCTGGAGTTCGACCCTGCGTGGATAGAAACTAATTTGTGTCACATTGTTAGGTTCGAAAAGTATGCCTTTGAAATTTGCAAAAATGTTATTTTTCTCCCCAGTAAAGTGCCTTTTCTGTAAGAGATAATGGCAGAATGTTATAAAGAAAAGCTGTCTACTTTGATATTTTGCCTTATTTTTTAGTTTCTTTTAAATAAAACAGTTACCATGTTAAGGATGTTTAAAAATTTTGTCAAGAAAAATTGTTCTGAATGATAAATTATGCAAGTGTAAAAAATTTTAGATTATTTATTTCCAAACTGAAATAACTATCTGAAATATTAATTCATTCAATAAGTCCATCGCCTATACCAGCACATTTCTCTAAATTTTTTCTAAATTTATTGAATACTGCTTTAATCTCCTCAAGGGAAATATAATTAATAGCTTCTCTAATGCTATTTTTCAAAACTTCTGTATCATTAGGAATCCTATTCAAATATACCATTTGTTTTATCCGAGCCCAAAATAAAAATCCATTATTGTTAGATTTGGAGATTTGGGCAACAAAAAATGGGAACAGCATCATATTGGCTGCTCATTTTTTTTTTTGAAAATGCTTAATCAGCCATTCACATACTCATAGTTGAGTGGACGAGACAGCTGTCGTGAAAATATGAAAAAAACTTAGTTTGTAAGGCAATTCGTCCAGAAACTGATTTAAAATTTTAACTTTATTAAAATAGTGCCGCCTACAATTTATTACCTAATTGGGATTATTTTCCGACCAATATCGACAATTCTGTGATGAAGGTACATCATTAGTTGTAAAAGTTGATTCATCTGAGATAATAATATTTTTTATGGAAATTTCGAGCCTCTAGAATTTTCTCACCTAAAGAAGACAAAATTCTAACCTTTGGGATTCATCTTCTGTTTGAAGAAAGTGGGCTTTAAATGGTTTTACCTTTTTTCTTTTATAAATGCGTTGTAAATGTATTTTACTAATGTCCAGCTCCGTGGACCGTTTTCTCAGTGACAGCTTGAGCTTGTTCGCCTAACAAATCCATTGCTAACACAATACTTACATCATCTTCATCAAGTTCTTTTTTTTTCTTGTTATGTACGCTGCCGGTAGCGAGAAATTTTCTAATCAGTCAGAGGACTGTAGATTTGACCAAGACTATTTGGCAACTTCATATTAAAAAGTCTAATAACCGTTGGAATTTTTAAGCTGTACCATACCAAGCATAATGCCTTTTCCAGCGGTATTTTCAAAATTTGAGATTGATTTTAAAGCTCAGAAAAAATTTAATTGAAATGTGCTTTAAATTTTTAAATATCCTTAACATGTAACTATTTTATTTAAAAAAAAAAAACTAAAAAATAAGGCAAAATATAAAAGTCAGATGGCTGCAACTTTTCTTCATAACATTTTGCTGTATCTTTTACTTAAAGGGCACTTTACTGAGAGAAAAATAACTTTTTGTAAATTTCAGACATACCTATTCGAAACTAATAATATGGCACAAATTAGTTTCTATCCAAGCAGGGCTGAACTTCAAAAAATAAAATTTCAACTCTAAAATTGTTTATCCTTTTTCACTCATCTCATCAATCTGGGGACAGACACACTGTAGAAATCAGAAGTATACATATTATTCCAGTTTAAATATCAAACTTGGTTTCTTTTCAACCTAAATGAAATGTCTTGAAAAAATAAAAATAGTTTCAAAATATACTATCTTCTATACCAAGAAACTTTTATATTAGAGATTTATTTCTAAGCTATGGAACATGCTATCACATGAATACACTGAGAACTTGTGTTTGCTTTCTTGCTAGTAAATTTATGGAAACAATTAATTTTCAGCTTCTGAATTACTGAAAGAAGCAGAAAGACTAATCGAACAGAAAATTCATCCCCAAACGATAATCGCCGGCTGGAGGAAGGCTGTTGAGGTAGCCAGAAAAGCCCTTCTAGATGCTTCTATGGACAACAGCGCCAATCTCGAAAAATTCCGTGAAGATCTGTTGAACATTGCCAGGACCACACTCAGCTCGAAAATCCTCTCTCAACACAAGGAACACTTTGCCAAATTAGCTGTCGATGCTGTATTGAGACTTAGGGGTTCCGGAGATTTACAAGCTATCCAGCTGATAAAGAAAAGTGGAGGTACTTTGGAAGATTCCTTTTTAGACGAAGGTTTTCTGCTGGACAAAAAACCAGGGATACACCAACCGAAACGAGTTGAAAATGCTAAGATTCTCATCGCCAACACCCCTATGGACACAGATAAAATAAAAGTATTCGGGTCCCATATAAAAGTAGACTCGTTGGCCAAGATTGCGGAGTTAGAATCTGCAGAAAAAGAAAAAATGAAAGACAAAGTTAATAAAATATTAAAGCACAATGCCAACGTTTTCATTAATAGACAACTTATCTACAATTACCCGGAACAATTGTTTGCTGATGCAGGCGTAATGGCCATTGAGCATGCTGACTTTGACGGCATCGAACGCTTAGCTCTTGTAACCGGAGGAGGAAATCGCCTCTACATTTGACCACCCTGATCTCGTTAAACTTGGTACATGTGATTTAATTGAACAAATAATGATTGGAGAAGATGTACTGTTACGTTTCAGTGGCGTAGCCCTTGGTGAAGCTTGCACTATAGTTATCCGTGGTGCCACACAGCAGATTATAGATGAAGCTGAGCGTTCCCTCCATGATGCCTTATGTGTATTAGCAGCCACCGTTAAAGAAAGCCGGATAGTCTTTGGTGGTGGGTGTAGTGAAACTCTGATGGCCGTAGCTGTTTATAAGGCTGCCGCCAACACTGCAGGGAAGGAGGCTGTAGCAATGGAGGCTTTCGCTCGCTCCCTTTTGCAGTTGCCCACCATTATAGCTGATAATGCAGGTTACGATTCAGCACAGTTAATAAGCGGGTTGAAGGCAGCTCACAATAGCGGGAAAGCCACTATGGGTCTGAACATGGAGAAAGGCGAATTAGGTGACATGCTAACGTTGGGCATTACAGAGTCTTTTGTCGTTAAGAGGCAGGTGCTGCTTTCCGCTGCGGAGGCTGCAGAGATGATTCTTCGTGTTGATAATATTATTAAAGCCGCTCCTCGAAAGCGGGTCGAGGATAGAGGGCACTGTTAGTTTAGCTTTTATTGTTCGTTTATGAAGCTTTTCATACGTTTTATACACTGCATCATTAACATAAATTAACTGGCAAACTTATTGTACTCATCATACATTATGTATTAATAAAGCCTCATTATTTAATTTTAGTGTTTTTATATTTTGTTAATCTCCAATAGGATATATCGGCCTGGAGGTAGAAAGTAATATGGTAGCCCCCAATTTTTCTTGAGCTGTAAAGCAAAGTAAATCTTGGAGATCCTACAAGCATTTTTTGATTTTCAAAAATAGTCGAATGCAATTTTATAAAATTAACGATTATTGAATATTAAATGTTAAGAGTTCAAAAAATGTTACAATCTCGTCTAAATCCAAAATCATTTTTTTAAAAATGTGTATTGGCATAGTTTTGGTAACTTTATTTTAATATTTTGTGGGTAAACGTCAGAATGAAATGAATATAAATTTGTCGTCTGTGTTTCAAAATGATGTTTTACCTATTTTTGATGCTAAGAATTTTATGTTCTTATGGTATAATATAGTATGAGTACGACTAATAATTATTCATTTTAGTTTACATAGGCAAAACTAAGAGATCCATAATAAATAGATTTTAAATACATGAATGATTTTATACCTACTAGAAGTTTATATTAACCTTGTTAAATGATTCGTCCCGAACTGTGTAGTGTGTATTTATTCAAAGAGCGGAAATTGCAGCGATCGGAAATGGGGTATTTTCCCATTTTTTTCATTTAAACAGAACTTTCGTGACGCCATTAAGCACAAATTCAAATACAGTGCCAAATGTAGTTATTGAGCATTTCATAAGCTGTAGTTGTATCACATTGAGACACATAACCTCAAATATGCAGTTTTTATGTATTCTTATATTTTTTTACTGTCTGCATCTATTTTTGTGATTGAAGCCCAGTTTCATATTTAAAATCTCTTATCAAATACAATTAATTTAACAGTTTTATATTGTTGTTTACTAAAAAAAGAGTACTATTTATAGGTTAGGTTTCTAACCAACTAAAAACGTTCTATTTCACTAAAATATGCAACTAGCAAATTTTTAGGTCACTGAGAGTATTTTTAAAGAAAATATTGGTTTCAAAGTTACATACAGTATAAACTGACGTAGTAAGACAGTAATGAAATGTCTATAATAAATATAGCAGATAAATTATCTGATCTACCTTCTGCATATTTTTTCCGTATTTGTGTGCTTATAGAACGTTTGAAAACAAATACAAACACAAAAATCCAGGAATTTACATACAATAAGTACCATCTTGCCAGTGTTCCAAAAATTTTTTTGGTGATTTTCCTAGTTTGCGCTTAGTGACGTAATGAATGATTAAATATATAATCATAAAGATACGCCCCTCCATCGGCATCCTTCGTTCTTTCATTCATATTGAATGAGAAATATCCATTATGTATTTTATTCATAATAGACATTTGTGTGTGACTTCACCAATCAGAGACTCCATTACTGCACATGCGCAATATATAGATAATATCTTAAAAATTAGTCGCTCAATGCTAAGTGTTGCATCTTTATGAATATAAATTTAATCTTTGACGTAGTTATGAAACATTTTAACTTTAAATTAAGATAACTATTTTATAGTGCCATGTGATATGTTTTTTTCGGCACCAAAAATACAAAAAAAAATTACACCTATTTTCAATATAGGTATTTTCACTTTCATCTCAGATCAATAAAAATACTCCCTTTTAAACGTTAATTCATAAACACTTTATGATTCATTTTGTTGGTATCAACAAAGATTAAATATACAGTGTGTTCCACTTTGAGCACACACACCCCTGTATTTCGGATGTATTTGGGCAAATTGAAAAATTCTTTTTTTAAAATTGTAGTGCTTGACATGATCTACCTTCTTAAATGACAATTTTTTTTATGTAGTGTATCCATAGTCTACTATAATTAAAGTAAAATGCTAAAAATCAAGAAAAGCTATTAGGGACTTTTTTAAAGAATTGGTTTTTAACAAATGTGAATCGGGCATGCTTAGAAAGCTTATATCTACCGAATTCATATTAACCGCTCTTCACTATGACTCCTAAATTTTTTTAAAAAAAAAAAGGTAAATAAAAAATCGGAATGTTTTCTTCTCAGTTGAAACGTAGAAAATAGGTTAATTTCATCTAATCAATACTCAGTAATAGTAAGGTTTATATAGGGTGATCAGAAAGTGCTCTCTGTACTGGGAATTATATGAGGAGGAGTTATAATGATAACTTTATTTTGGTACCAGAGTGTACTTTCTGATTATCCTGTATAAACTGTATTATTATTTTTTTTATTGAATAGATGAAATGAATCATTTTTTACTGCTTAAACTGCAAAAAATATTCCGAAATTTTTTATTTTGTACAAAAATAGAGCAACACGAAATTAGTTATACGATTTTTTAAGTATGCCCGATTAATATTTTCTAAAATCCATTTCATTAATTAAAAAATCCCTAATAGCGATTCTTGATTTTTAACATTTTATTTTAATTACAGCAGACTGCGTGATACACAACATAAGAAAATTGTCAATTGAGAAGGTAGATCTATCGAGTATTACAAATTAAAAAAAGAATTTTTCAATTCGCCCAATACAACCAAACTACGGGGTGTTCTATCAAAGTTGAACACACTGTATGTATAGAGATAGGACGCAAGGTGAAAATCCTTTCATCTTTCGTCACTGTCTTCAGTGACCTTTTCCCTTTAAAAGATAGAGTGACGTATACATTGCGAGCAATATTCGTAATGAGAAATATGCATAATATATTTTATTCAGTATAAATTATAAACCAATTACGTTTTTGCCAAGATTATAAAGAACGGCCCGTCGGCATTCCTTTAGTCTCGCTACTATTTCAGTGACCTTGTTTAAAGTTAAGTACGTATTTTGCAAGCAACATTCAGAGAAATAGCCATTATATTTTGTACATATAGACACGTGGATTTTACGATTTCACCAGTCAGAAACATACTCCATTACTGCACATGCGCAGAGCTCACCTTTTAAATTTGTGGGATATATCTCTATCTCTTGAAAACAAGTCGCTCTCCCAGTGTCGCACCTTTATGAATATACATATATTTAATCTTTAGTATCAAAATCAAATCAAAACAGATTGTTTTTATTTAACAAAATTCTGTGTACCGTATGATCATTCATGCGTCATGCCCCCTGCCTAAATACAGATGACCACAGAAGCAGATGACAATAAGCCTCTCTAGTAATTGGTGGTCGGACCATGTCATGGATCATAATTAAAAAATACCCGATAAAAATAAACACTTTTTGTTTTAAAATAGTCAGACTTGTTATGAATTAATGACAGCAAGCAACCAACACTAATGTGGGTGTGTACAATCGAGTCTAGGGACAACATCTTTAGTATTTCACCTGCTCAAGTGTAAATATGATATTCTGTTACACGATAATCAGCTGATTGATCACATTATAATCTTTAGGTATTAGGGCGTTTTTAGTAATAGTCGTCATTGTATAATAGTACTAAATATTTACAAATTGTGAACGATAAGTAAGTATAATTATTGTTCTTTTTTAGTTTGCCTCAAATATGACGGTTATGCTTAATATGTTATTTCTTTCTGCATTTTGTCATCCAACTAGTTCAACGGTGAAACTACCATTCATTGTTTATCTGTGCTTCCATAGAAACCAAGCTGTTGTATCTAGTAACATATGATCGAAGGAATAATCTTATTTTTGCTATGCAACGCTAAATACATTTGGTTATAATGTTGGTTGCCTAACTAATACAATATATTGTATTCACAGACCTCAAATTGTCTATGATCGTACTGTAGATAGATACGATTATTTTTGGTGATGAAATTTTATAATATATTGGCTGGCGCCTAATCAAAAGATTAATTGTAACCTTGTTGAGCCGCTTAACATAAGATTTAAAAGAAATATGTTTTTGTATTGGATAATTAACATTCAAAACACAAGTAGGTAGATAATTATATTTTGTACAAATATTTATTAAAATCAGAAAACAACAAAAAAGCAAATTTAGAACATTTTGTCAATATATTACAGAAAATATCAAGAAAGCATGATAGTTATTTATGCAACAAGACCGGAAAGTGATTCTTTACTGGGCGAGCTGGCAATTTCCATTGCTAAAGCCCTAGCGAGCTCAGTAAAGTCACTTTCTGGGTGTGTTGTGTACAATGTTTTTTCTGCAACGGTTCCTGCTAGTCTCAAAAAACTTATTAACTTTAATAAAATACAAAATTCAACTGACAGGCATCAGACGCTTACTTTCAAAGAAGACTGGAATAATCATTTTTAATTGTTATCGGATACTTTTTGTCAACAGAAAATGCCTCTAAACACTGGTCGTTTTCGAACGGTGACATTCTGATCTGATACAGAAGTGCTGGAAATCTCCTCCAAAAATTCACTAGCTGCCTTCACTATGCTAGGAAATTCCTCCGCCAACTCATAAGGTATATTCTTTGAAGTTGAAGCCTCGCTTGATGCTAGATCTGAAGTAAAATGAGATAGATATTAGTGACCATGTTTATTGGTTCAAATCTATATTTCTTTATTTTGAATAAATTAAATAATAGTAAAAAGTCTGCGATAATTCTACCAAGCTAATTAGTAACAACTATGGATTGATATCTAAGGACCCCTAACCACCAACATTTTGTAACATATATTACCTGCTTGCACTTGGTATGTTGCGAACTGACGACATGGAAAAAGCATGGGGACTGCATTGTGGGTCAACCTATGACTACTTAGGTCGACATAACTCTCAACAGTAAAATAAAGGAAGCATATTCTATAATTTTGAGGAGTTTATTCAGTGTAATGTATACCCATATTCTCTTGCCAAATTTTTGACCTGTAAAACATAAAAAACTATGCTGTTAGAAGTGTTGTTAATTTAGTGCAGACCTTAATTTACCTTTCCAACCTTGAAGGAAAATAATGAAGTTTTGCCACATCGTCCTCCGAAGAACCACACACATAACACAATCTAATTCGTGACTCTGTGGCCATCTCAAACAAAAAATAACCTACAACCAATTTCAAAGTATATTATGTGGAATGAAATAGGTAAAGGATACAGTTAGCACATTTTCTAATACTATTTATTCTTTCTGATTAATATATAGGTTAGATATAGCGGATAAAATTTATAATTTTATAACTTACCAGTTATATGAAATTGGTAGTCTTTAAGAAGAGAAATAGTCTTTAACACACAAATATCACAAAATACAACAAGAATTAATCAAAATCACGACAAAATAACAAACACTTCTTTCGTCAGTTCAACTTGAAACTTGACAGATAAATACCATAGCCACAGAATAACCAACAATTGTTGGTTATTCTGTACCATAGCATAGAAAAAGCGCGGGATAAAACAGAAATGACAGCAGTGCAAGTGCTACCCTCTACTTTCACCTTCCATTTTATCGGACTAGGACAGCTATATCTGACTATTCTTATATTAAATAGAGATAGCGAATAAGGACAAAATTTTCTGTCCACTTGCACGTCTCGGGTTGTCTCTGGCACAGAACAGAAAAAGAGTCTCTGGTCACATCCACTTCGACCGTCGAAGTGCATGACCACGATTTGGATGTGACGGAGTAAGGGACTAACGTGGTCATTCATTATTATCATTATACTATTAGACAAGGAGATGGACGGAAATGGTCGTTAATTTGAATAGAGTAAAAGAAAGTGTGTGATAAGGATTGATCTATTTTTCTGTGTCCCATGGATGATAAAAAGTGGCACTGGCAGTGCTTTAATGTCTTGAGAATCAGAAAGCTCCTCCAAGTTGGATTCCAGCAGCGTGGCTCCGAAAGCTTCTTTTTGTTTGTGACAGTTCAGTTATAATAAAGTAAATAGTGGAACTAGAGCGACTGAAAATAAATGTTAATAGTTTAGAAAATTACTATCAGAGATAACCACACTGCAAAGAAGACGACCATGAGGGCAGAGGTAAGTAGCTTGTTACAAGTTAAGATTTAGTTTTTCAAAGGTATAGTTGTCTTATAAAATTTATAGTTTAAAAGTGACATTTAGAACCCCGTTTTTTGAAAATAGATGGAAATTCACGAATTTAAATAGTAATGTTTGATATTGTGTAACGTCCTTAACAATTTATGACTGGTTCTGATTCAACAACTCACTGTTACCTGAACAAGTATTTTATTTAGACCTCGTGTTTACCTACTTATTTATTATACTGATTTGTATTACGGTGATGTCAAATATATCCCGGCCATGTGTGTCCTGGGCCACAACTAAGCTGATATCTATTATCGCATCCTTAGTATGGCTATTTTGTTTTAATATAATACGTGTTAATTGTTTCAGAACTTTCTTATTGTATTTTTTCTTCCTCTCTTTCTTTCATTTTCTTCTCTCTTCCACCTTGTAAAACTAGAGTTTTGGATGCTTTGAGGAGTTCACTAGGTACATTTAGGTACAAACAATTCGGTACGGGTACATTCTGCTGATGGATTGTAAATTGGGTTTTAAGTATATGTATCTGGTTGAATGTATTTGTTTACAATAAAATTTTATTTCTGCACGACCTTGAATTGAACTTCAGGCAAAGAATATTTACGTTTAAAAACGTTTTTAAACGTAAATATTCTTTGCTTCAGGTTTGAATTGGATGCTTGCAAATCGCAAATATGCAATTCAATTGCGGCACGAATTTCAAATTGCGCATGCATACTACGACACAAATTTAATGTTTATATTTAAATTCGGTTTGTGATTTGAAATTGAAAGATTAATCTTTTAGTATTCGAAAATATGATGTTTTAAACTAAATTTGCATACAAGTAATATTAAAAAATCTCAACAGATGGCAGCTTCCAACTCATAAATGACCTAAATTTTATCTTGGCACAATTCACAATCCGTTAGTAAATTGTGCCTGTAACGAATTGGTTGTAAATCTCAGTGGCGGTTCGTGGGTCAAGAGATAGGGAGGTCAATTAGAAAAGTTTACTGTATTACCTACCTTTTAACAGTGGCGGCTGGTGAAATTTAGGCTACGTCATATCTCAGTATGAGCATGGGACCCAAGCGATACTTAAAGGCGTAACTATAGGACTAAATGAGAAGTTTTGCAGAAAAAAATTGCGCTTGAAATTTGCGAAAAAAAGTTGGAAAAAATTTGTGCCCCCCATTTTTAAACGATTTGTAAAATATTTGTGAAACATTTTTTTTCAGAATCAGGTGGAAAATATAAGTTCACATTTCAAATTTCATCGAAAAATATTGGTTTTCTATAAAGTTACACCGTTTTGAAATTTTATTTTAGATTCATTTTTCACTTTGCAAACTTCAAAACGGTGTAACTTTATAGAAAACCAATATTTTTCGATGAAATTTGAAATGTGAACTTATATTTTCCACCTGATTCTGAAAAAAAATGTTTCACAAATATTTTACAAATCGTTTAAAAAATAACCTGGGGGCACAAATTTTTTCCAACTTTTTTTCGCAAATTTCAAGCGCAATTTTTTTCTGCAAAACTTCCTCATTTAGTCCTGATATTACGCCTTTAAGTATCGCTTGGGTCCCTGCTCCAATACTGAATATGACATGCCTAAATTTCATAGCCGCCACTGATTTTAAAGTGATTTAAATTCCAAGTCGATCCTCCGGTCGTTTTGAGATGCAAAGTGATCAATTACTGTTTCATTAAAGTCTTTTATCTTCTTTATTAATGCCCCTTCTATGGTAAGCATAGCTAACGAAGATAACCTTTCCTGACCCATGGTATTTCTTAAAAATGTCTTTATTCTTTTTAAGGTGGAAAAACAACGTTCACTTTCGACGGTAGTCATAGGGAGAGTACACAAGATTTTTAACAGTTTGACACTTTCAGAAAAAGTATTGCACAAATTATTGTTAATAAAAAGCTGTAAAAAAAGCAACTGCACCTTCACTATTGGAAAAATCTTCTCGGCTATATAATACTTCTAATTCAGTTTTAAGTTTCAAATAATTTATGACTGGATACTCCGTTTTAACTAATTTAAACATATCTTGAGGAAAGCTTTTTTTATAATCTTTAAATCGATCTGCGTGAAATAACTGAGACACTGCTAAATGATTACTGAAGCCAAACCTGTTTTTGATCTCAGATGTAATTATATCACAAACTTCTAATGAAATTCTCCTTTTTGATTCTTCCGTTTTATATATCTGGGCAGACTGCATGGATGTCTCCTCCAAATAGTTATTCAAAATTTTATTTCTGATGTCTTCAATTTTACTATTAAAAACGCCAATACACTTATTTACTGTTATGACATCGATATTACATTTTTGTAATTGATTGATTAATATATCACAATGAGGCATAATTAAATAAAAAAAATTTAACCAGTAAAGAAAATGTTCATTTTGTAAGTAGTTTTTTAAACCAATAGCTTGGTTTAGAGTGTTGTTTTCTGATTCATTATCAATGATTTTTTTCTAAACAATATAATAATTCTGTTCGATAGGTATAAACAGTCTCTATGCACTTTTTATTAAAATTCCATCGTGTTGGAGCCGCTTTAGGTAATCTCACCTTAACAACATTATCTAACACGGCTGTTCTTTTTATGCTTTTATCCTGACTTGATGCTTTTTGTAAAATTAAATTTACTTACCTACTTACTTACAAAATTTACTAGACCTCGAAATATTCCCGGGTTATCAGAGGACTGAGTTTCGTCATGTCCGCGTAGTGCTAGCTCAAAAGCTCCACAGAATAATACACAGTCTATTTTTATTTTATTTAAAATATATCTATTTTTAGAAACGTTTTCATTGTAAGCTTTTAAACTTTTTCTATAGGCACTGTCTAACCTTTATTCATATGACTTGATACGAGCGAATGTTTCTGTACTTTTATTTTTAAATGTTTCAAGACAGTTACACCTATTTCTTTCCCAACAATGTTAGTAGTAAAAACACTTACGAAAATTAATATAAATATAATAAATTATTGATACATTTGCGAAACTGTGTACAAAGCTTAGAGAGCTACATTTGAAACATGTTTCTCTTTATTTTCGAATCCACCAAAGAGAAAGGCTCAGTCCGCCACAATTTAATCACATATTGTATAACCGTAAGCCAAATGAAATTATGTGTTGTCCAACAGTTATTGCAACATGTCGGAAACAGCTCCCATTTTATACATGACAACAGGCACACTTTGTTGCTACCTGGGTAATATCTCTGAAAATTAAGATAATTAATAATATTAATATAAATTAACAGAGAAGTCACACTTTCCTTCTAAATATTCTTTAATGGAATTGTTTAATTTTTAACATTTGTAGCCGTTCACGATACGCCCCTGCTTACAGCTGATGATGTGCTACCTGTTGAAGAGAGTGCGCGTACTCCGGCATCCTGCGATAAGTGAAATACCGGGTAGTATGATGAGAACGTTAGTGGCAGCTCAAGCTTATTACAATTGGATTTATAATTTTTTTATATGTTAGTGTGTCAGTTTATTTATTTTGCGTTAAGCATAATTAAATTACAAGTAGGTTGTTTGATTAATCAAACCCTGACCGCTTACAGTCTTCAGAAGTGAGATTTTGTACTGTGTTGTTTATTACACGCCGGTAAAACATTTCTTCGGCCATAACCTTGTGTATAAAATCGTATGTACTAGGTATTTACTTAAAGTCTTTCTGCATATAGTTGAAATAAACGTGCATAGTTTCCATATAGTTATTGTGCTGACTTCAGAAACAAAATAATCTTTTTAGTGAACATTGAACATTAGTGCATGTGTGACTGACTACATTTTATTCTTGCTAGCCGTTAGCTCTCGCGTGCAGCTTTCGGGTGTTATCATCAGACAACCACGAGACATTCAAGTATTTCTATTGTTTCTATTCGGAATATTGCACTGGTCTACTGTTTGGGAAGATTAGAATAGATGGCGTGCGCGATGATGAACCGTGATTTAAAAAAGCGCGCGATGCGTTTTGTTGGCTGTTATATTTTCAATTACATTTTAATGAAGAAATAAAACAAAACAGGTAAAATACATCGTTTATTGATAGAAAATCAATAAAGTAACAAGCCGCAACTAATGCAATAATTATGAAGATATTTTAAATAATCCAAACCACAGAAAAATAAATGGCTAAACAAAAAGTTAAGCATTTTACAATTAAATAATAACGATTATAATACTTTCTTGAACAACAGGTACCTATGTAATACAAAACCTATATGGCAAGTACAAAATATATATAAATAAGCCTACCAATAAGGAAAAAGAAATTTACATTTGCTTCCCAACATCCCAGATATATGTATCAACATCGATTAATGCTACACATTGTTTATACAGTGTGGTCTGCAATTTAACAAATATAATAGTAATAATATTTAATTAAGTACTTTGGTAAAGTTTACATTAACAAAACATTACAAACACTGATAAGTTTTTACAAATAAATATACATATCCTACACAAGAACGAAGAAGTACTTGCACATAGGTACATAAATTAGGTATATACCTAATTAATAATTAATTGTTGGGTAAATATAAACATATTAGGTCGGCGCATATCTACATATTACAGTTTCAAGCAACATCAACACTTGAAATTATAAAAAAAACATTAATATAGTCTAGTTCACAAGTTAAAAAAGGTGTTAATTAGTGATAAAGGTCGTAAAAATACGGGCGATAGCTCATTGGATTCGGAATAACGTCTAGAAAAATGTGTAAAAAATTGTTTACTAGCACATAAAAAATTGCAAAAGTTATTAACAAATTAAGAAAAAAAAGGCATTTAGTTTTTCGCAAATAATTCAGAAACTATTAATAATTAAGAAATTTAAAAAAAAAGATTCTTAAAGAGGACGAAATTTCCGATAAAGAAAGTCCCCGAACTGTACCTCCATTATTAATAATTTTAATTTAATGGTGAAAATAGTGCTCCGCGCGGCGAGCGCGACGCTGCTGCAGACCTCACAATCCGACCGTAGCAACAAGAAATTTTTTTTAGCTATAAAATATTAATTAAAAAATTTCAAAAAATTATCGGATCGTCTAGACATCCCAAGGAACAATATCAACTTAAAAAAATTTTTCATTCATTTTTCATAAAATGCGCTTATTGTTAATTAACAAATTTTTTTTTAGTTCACGTTTATGTTTATAATCAGATAATAGGCAAGGGGACAATTTTTTTTTATTACTTTAATAACATCTACAGTTTAAAATAATTGACCCGTATTTTTTTTTTTTTATTAAATGTCTTATGCTTAAAAAAAATTCGTAAAGTTTAAGCGCTCTTTAAACGGTCAGATATTCCCGCATTTTCCCAAGCCAATTGTATTGGCTAGTATTCGCCGTGACGTAACAGCGTAGACAGCACAGATTCAGCGAGGAAACATGCTGCATTGCCATGTTTCTAAATAATTAAGATAATATTGTGTTGATGTAAAGCAATCCTTTATTATAGTATTATATTTCAGTATTAGTAAACCATTAGACATTAATCGATGGTTAAATATAGGGAATGCTTACATGCTTTGTGTTTATATTTGTGTTAAAAGAAATTATTTTAAAAAGCCAGATATTAAACTTCAGGGAGCATGCTTCTTTTTTTAGAAATTTGGCAACGGAGCTAGTTGAATATTTAACCTTAATGTTTTGTTTGTTGTTTTGTATATCATTACATTATTTTGAAACTTAAATGTCTGTAAAGAAGTGTTTTGTACCTGGTTGTGGAAATGTTAGTGAAGTTACAGTTACGCAAATTTACATTATCAATAATTATAACACCTGCACTATAATAACCTTGTTTTAGTTTTCTACCCGGGAATGCGCGCGTCGTATCTACGCTGTTACGTCATTATGAGACCGCCGATTGCTTTCATTTGAAATACATCCTCATTTCCAGCATTTTCATTTCATAATTAAACAAAATATGGTTACTAAAATTATATTTTAATAATATTTATAGTGAATTAAAGGTCTCTACTATAATACCATGATGTTTCTTTTTGTAATTTTGATTACAGTCCCCTCGCCTATTGTTAAACTAAAGACGTGAAAATAATAACCGCTGCTGGATACATCGTGACAAGTATACTCTATGAAATAATCACATCACGATATTTTTAATTGTTATAGTTCATTAGTTATTAATCTTTTACGTTAACAAAAAAACTAATAAACGATAAAAAAGGTGAAACATTTTTTTTTTATGAATATTTGTTATTATCACTGTTTTTGCATATCAAAACACTATTAGATTTTATAATTTTTAAATTTTTAATGGTATTTGTTAAAAAAAATGTTATAAACAAATGGATTAGTTGCATATTTTGGAATTTTTTTTGCAAAATTATTATAATGATCATTTAAAAAAAAATTTTTTTCTTAAAAATTTTTTTATTAATCATTTTTTAACTTTTTTCTTTATTTAAATAATAGATTAACAAAAGATTTTTTTTCTAAATTTATCATTTGCAATTTTCTACAAAGTAAAAAAAAATAATTTTTTTTTTCGCTTAAAATTTATTTGTTTATTTAATAAACAATTTGTAATAAACAATGGTTGAATGTATTAATATATTTTTTATAGAAAAAAAAAACTAAAAACCATATATTTAACCAATACAAAAAAAATTTTTTTCGATGTTTTATAGAATTTTCAATTTTGCTACTCTACAGAAATTAAAGTGCCTCCTTCTTTTGTTAAGTTATTAACCTCTATATCTTTTAAACAATTAGAGATACGACAATGGCTCCTTGAGTTATAAGCTAATGTAACTTTTTATAATGTATAGAAAGAAAAAGTATAGAAAAATATTAAAAATTGATACAAGAAAAATAAAAAAATCATATACGAATTTGAAGAATATTAATAAAAATACGTTTATAGTTTAAACTATAAGAGATATGGATATGATCAAAAGCTTATTCGGTTGATATTTAATCACTGAACATAATTGTCTTGAAGGTCTATTACTGTATCTGCAATATTTAATAAGCTATAAGCCATAAAAGATTCGAAAATGACAAAGAAACCTTAATTTTTTATAAACAAATGCGTATAATAGCTGATTAACAATAGTTACAAACTAGGTGGTTAACTCATTTTAAAGATTAATTAATCCTTTATAAAAACGACTTGAATATCCATTGTCGTATCTCTAATAGTTTAAAAGATATAGAGGTTAATAACTTAACAAAAGAAGGAGGCACTTTAATTTCTGTAGAGTAGCAAAATTGAAAATTCTATAAAAAATCGAAATAATTTTTTTTTGTATTGGTTAAATATATGGTTGTTTTTAGTATTTTTTTTCTATAAAAAAATAAGAACACATTCGACCATTGTTTATTACAAATTGTTTATTAAATAAACAATAAATTTGAAGCGAAAAAAAATTTTTTTAGAAAAAAAAATCTTTTGTTAATCTGTTATTTAAATAATGAAAAAAAGTTAAAAAATGATTATTAATAATAAAGAAATTTTTTTTTAAAAATCATTCCACTAATAATTTGGCAAAAAAAATTTTTTCTAAAATATGCAACTAATCCATTTGTTTATATCGTTTTTTAAACAAATACCACTAAAAATTTAAAAATTGTAAAATCTAATAGTGTTTTGATATACAAAAACAGTGATAATAATAAATATTGATAAAAAAAATGTTTACCTCTTTTTATCGTTTATTAGTTTTTTGTTAACGTAAAAGATTAATAACTAATGAACTATAACAATTAAAAATAACGTGATGTGATTATTTCATAAAGTATACCTACTTGTCACAATGTATCCAGCATCGGTTATAATTTTCACGTCTTTAGTTTAACAATTATCTGATTATAAACATAAACTCCAAAAAAATTTGTTAATTAACAATAAGCGCATTTTATGAAAAATGGATGACAATTTTTTTTTAAGTGGAAGTGTTCCTTGGGATGTCTAGATGATCCGATAATTTTTTGAAATTTTTTAATTATTATTTTATAGCTAAAAAAAAAATTTTTTTTGTTGCTACGGTCGGATTCTGAGGTCTGCGGCACGTCGCGATCGCCGCGCGGAGCACTATTTTCACCATTAAATTAAAATTATTAATAATGGAGGTACAGTTCGGGGACTTTTTTTATCGGAAATTTCGTCCTCTTTAAGAATCTTTTTTTTTAAATTTCTTAATTATTAATAGTTTCTGAATTATTTGCGAAAAACTAAATGCCTTTTTTTATCTTAATTTGTTAATAACTTTTGCAATTTTTTATGTGCTAGTAAACAATTTTTACACATTTTTCTAGACGTTATTCCGAATCCAATGAGCTATCGCCCATATTTTTACGACCTTTATCACTAATTAACACCGTTTTTAACTTGTGAAGCTAGACTAATTAAAGTTATCAAGCCATAAGAAACTAATAATATGAAACATATTTATTTATTTTATAGTTTGCAAACTTGTCTCACTGCTGCTGGAACAAACCTTATATCAACAACTATCAATGCTGGAATGTCTTCAGCTTATGTTTAGATTTCTTTGCATCCTTACCTGGATGTTTTCTTGGTTTTTTTTACACCACCAAGGAATCCCAATTTTCTACACAGCTTTCACGATCTCCCTGGTTACAATTTCATAATGGTCAGAACAGGAATACCATGAGAAGTTCACATTATCAAAGATGAATTCAGTGATTATAATAGAAATCTTGGGTTTATGGCAAAAGGTGTGTGTAGTGATACATCAGGAACACATTTTATTCCCATCATTTCTTGCCAAATTTTAGACCTAACAAGAAAGAAACAATTTTATTTAAATACCTTTAAAACACAAAACACAAACTTACTTTTGGTCGTTGACTGAAAAATAGTGCATTTTTTCCACCTGGTCTATATTGATTCCACTAATAAGACAATGTTTTTGTGGCATGGTTATAATAAAATTATATACTACACTAACGTTACTAAAAAAGTTCAAATAAAATAGTACTTAAAAGTCACAGTATTTTACAGTTCGTAATCCAATATAAAATAAAAAACGACACACCACACAATATCACCATCAAAACAAACAATATGGCGACCGCATCCAACATCAACGAAATGATCAAAACAAACAATATGGCGACCGCATCCAACATCAACGATGACATTTCCTGTGCTGCCAGCGCCATCTACGAAACTCTTCCCAAATCGCAACAAAGATAGATTAATTGAGAAACACCTATGTACAACAAGAATGGAAGTATGTCAGTAATTATACCTAAAACCGAACACATTTTTATATGTACTTGAGTCAGAGGGTGTTTTTTTGGAACGTTAAGGAATTATATTATTATTTTTTTTGTCTCATATTACTTGTCAAAAAACACCCTCTGACTAATCTTTTGACGTCACAAGTCACAAGCGCAGAGATTTATTTTTCCAGTAACATACTGGGTAACTAACTATATTTTTTAGATAACGAAGAAGTATTGATGTGGTAGTAAGTCCTAAAAAAGAAAAGGAAAAATTTAGAGAATGCCGTAAATAATATTCAGACAATATTTAAATAAAACTGATAAATTATTTAAATCAAATGTAAATTTCTGGCATTGGCTAAGGACTTTTCAGAATTAGAAGAAGCTTTTATGAAGAATGACGTTTTATTAAGAAACCAAAAATAAAAAATTTTACAAGTATAAGTCCATTCGTGAACACACTTATGAGACTTCAAATTTACCACAGGAAGACACATTATTTCTTGCTTTTAAGTCTTTTATGAATTTTATTCTCTTTCCGATTTGAGAAATAAGTTCAATAATCTGTTTTTCTGAAATTTCCAGTAAGTTGTCCAGTTAATTTTCTTGACCTAGAAAACAATTATTTATGTTATTAAAATATAAATAATTTAAACAAATCACTGTAGCTAACTATATAATAGAAAAGTATGCTGGAACTTTCAAACAGGTCTGGCATAACAAGTTTTGTACATATAAAACCGACATTTTTAAGCCCATTTGAATATTCACAAAATTTCCGTGCATATATACAAACTGTAAATAGGCAGCTAAAATACATAATAATTAATATGTTAGCTTAGCATTTTTGGCAAGAACAAAGAACTTTAATCCTACACTGATAATAAATTAATGTCAATGACTTCAGAAAGTCATTTAATAATGTTATATATAGGTACACATCAGGGTGCATGACTGGTAGGTCGCCGTATTCCTTTCAAGGGATGTTAGTAGAGCTCATTTGCAACTGATTTGATTATAATATGCATAATGCAAAACCTAACAGTTTTTGAGATATTTTATTATTTTTTTTTTAGAAACTTCCCTTGCCTTCAACATTCTGCATTTCAAGTACTAAACACCAATGGACCCATGTTGATAGTAACTATTTGTCTTATTTTTGAGTGTAGAATCTCCATTTAAGCGATGGTACATGTTTTTCAACACCCTGTATCTCTTTAATTTGAAAACAATGGACGCTCTACCTGTACCTAGTATTTTTGTATTATTTATGGAAGTAAAATATAGTTTTCAAAACTTCATATAAACCTCATTCGAAAAGTAATATATAAAGTAGAGAAGTTTTTAAATAATTTGCACGTTTAATGGATTATCAAGTTTTAAAAATAAATTCCTATGAATGTACGATTAGGTTGAAATGTTTTTCACAAATGTAGTTTTCTAGCTTGTCTTTTTATCTTATTAAAGTATTTAACCTAATTTTTGTAACATAACTATATAAACTAACGCAGAAAACTGAAATATTAAAGAAAGTTTTATTATTTTTTTATTTTAAAAATAAAATATCTCAGTAACTATTAGATTTCTAAATCAATTGCAAATGGGTTCTACTAATTCACCCTCAAAGGAATAAGTCACCCTGTATATGTATTGTATAATAAAACGCCACTACAATAAAAATGCAAATCTTGACTATAGATTGTATATAATACACAAGCAAAAATTATCAAAAAGGAAAACTTGGGAAATCTATACACAACCATTAAACTTCAGATGAATACCTTTTCACCTACAATATAGTGACGTTGTGTATTCATTTCTTGTAAAGTATAACGTAATTAAAATAGCTTGCATGCAGTAAAACCAGAATTATTAAACTTACCTTTTAAAATTGAAATGAAGGACTCTAATTTCCAACTTGCTAATAGCTCTTCCATCGTAGACTCATTAACTTCTATTTCACAGTTCATAATGTTCATATACTTCTTTTTCAAGTGTAACTTTACATATATAAATTGTTTCATAATAATCAACATCTATGAACATGCTCGATAATACAGCTCACACACTTCGATGCATAGTAGGTTAGGTATGTCATGTCGTCTTTGTTTGGCAAATGCATAGCTTTCTACCCCCACCACTGTGCGATTCACTTGTTCCAACATTAGAACGCACATTGAGATTAGCAAGTATTTGATAAGGATAACAATTATTGGATTAATAGTATGTATAATTCTTCCAGCAAAGTTGTTTGTAGTTTTGTTCCAAGAGTAGTATTCTTATGTCAAGAAAAACAATTAAATAAGAATTTACTTCAAGATGTCCTTATACTTACTCTCACGGTTAACAGTACTCGAAAGAAGTGTACTATTAAGAGTATATTTAATACATACTTATACGTCGAATAATATCTGATCGGTTTTTTTTTTTTAGGGAATTTCGGTCAGGTATAACTAATTTTATTATTTTTTTTCTAACGTTTCGGTTTATTACACCATCATCAGAGTACTACAATTAATATTATATTTTAAAAACATGGTTATGGTTATTTCATATTACATTATTTACTTACACTATTAATTATTAGGTATTTGTTTTAAATTTTGTTACATGTTATTGGATTGTCTGTTTTAACGCAACTGAGATATTTAACATGGTTCGTAGGTTCTTAAGGTTTTGTTTATGTTACAGAGACAACGTTGGAAATGTATACATATGATTTACTGTAGGTGTTTTGCTAAAATAGTGAGTATATAATAAGATATTTTATTTCAAGAATTATTATTTGTATCGGTGAGATGTAAAAATTGAATTCATGTTGTAATGTACACCAATCATTTAATTAAGTTAAAATAGGTTTCGCTTAAATTTTCTTTATCAGTGCGATTATTTATGGCGTTTATACTAACAGCCGACAAATGTAATAAATCAGTAATTATGTATAAAACAGAGTATGAGAGAAAAATGAATAATATGCTTAATGACGAAACAACATACAAAAAAGAAAATCACAACCCAACAAAAAAAATTCAAAATAAGCTTAATGACCTCATTAAGTCATGGCTCAGAAAAACCTAATTAGTGAATAACAAAAAAATAAACTTATTTGTCACAATGGCCATGCGGTCCCTTCATATACGGCCTACCAAATCTGCATAAAGAAAATATTCCATTAAGACCAATAGTAAGCAATATAAATAGTCCCACATATAATCTTTCACAGTTTTTACCTAAGATACTACATAACTTTTTAGGAAAAACTGAATCTTTTGTTAAAGACTCATGGTAATTTTGTGAATTTATAAAAAACTAAACAGTTCCCAGAGATCATATCATTATTTCACTTGATGTTACCTCACTATATACTAATATTCCAGCAGATTTAGCAATAGAATGTATGAAAAATAAATGGTCCGAAATTAGTAAATATTCACCCATTACCCAAGACGAATTTATCAAAGCAATAACCTTATGTATAAACTCTACATATTTCACGTACAACAATCAATTCTTCTCACAAATTTTCGGAACCGCCATGGGGTCACCTATATCGGCCACAATAGCATATTTAGTAATGGAAGAATTAGAAAATAAAGTATTAAAATCACTAAACTATAAACCAAAATTCTACAAAAGATATGTAGATGACTGCATTATTTATTTACCAAAGGACAAAATAGAATATACGGTTAATATTTTCAATAATTATCACTCAAGGTTACAATTCACTAAGGAAATAGAACAAAACAATAGTATAATCGTCTTAGATTTAACAGTTAAATATAATAAGGACGGTATTATCGAAACCAACTGGTACACAAAAGAGATGTGGTCGCAAAGATACTCCAACTTTAAATCCCATACACCAAACAACTACAAAAAAAGCATCATCAACAGTCTAACAGATTGTGCCATCCAACTTTCACATCCAAAATACAGACCAAATAATCTGAAAAAAATCAATAAAGTTCTAGAAGCAAACTCCTACCCTAAACACTTTTATGAACCAATAATAAAAAAATAATACACAAAACCTATAATAAAACAACCCACACACCAAATAATAGTAATAATAAATATGTGTCCATGCCATACATACCAACAGTATCCGAAAAAATAGCAAACGTATTTAAACAACATAATATAAAAATAGCCCATAAACTATACAATACCACAAAAAATTTTTTTCACAAAACTTAAACTTAGATTACCAACCGAAGACGAAACTAACACTATATACAAGATAGACTGCAATGACTATAATGGTACCTATATAGGCCAATCAAAACAATATGTAAAAGAGTATACACGCACAAATATGCATAAAAACTCAAAACCAAAACAAAAAATAAAAACACATACCAACGCCATAAATAATCGCACTGATATAGAAAATTTAAGCGAAATCTATTTTAACTTAATTAAATGATTGGGGTACATTACAACATGAAATCAATGTTTACATCTCTCCGATACAAAATAATAATTCTTGAAATAAAATATCTTATTATATACTTACTATTTAAGCAAAACACCTACAGTAAATCACATTCATTTCCAACATTATCTCTGTAACGTAAACCAAATTTTAAGAGCCTACAAACCATGTTAAAATATCTCAGTTGCGTTAAAACAGATAATCCAATAACATGTAACAAAATTTAAAACAAATACCTAATAATTAATAGTGTAAGTAAATTGTAATGTAAAATAACCATAACTATGTTTTAAAAATACTATATCAATTGTAGTTCTCTCATGATGGTGTAATAACTGAAACGTTAGAAAAAAATAAATAAAATTAGTTATACCTGATCGAAATCCCCCAAAAAAAAAAACTATTTGATATTATTTAAGACTAGCATACTTGTGAAATAAATTTTAAATAATTTATTGCCCTTCATACAAGCAAAGTTAAAATGCTATGGGTTTGCCAATAAATAAGACAATCTATGACTTATGAAAACATCTGACTCGATCTGATGATTATGATTTAAAAATGACATTTTCCATTTACAGAGCCACTGGACTGTGTAGACTGGTTAGATGAGACTGGAATTGTACCCGAACGGCAGGGAATATTCTGGAATGCTCTAGACCCTGGAATGGATGTATAAATAAGACGTACGGTGGGCCGAGACTCAGTCTTAAGTTGAACGTGAACGAGTAAAGAAGAAATAAGAAAGAGACTTATAAGTGTTCAAGTGTGATTATAGTTAAGACAGTAATTAATCTATTGTTGTTAATTGTTAATTAGTAAATAAAGTAGTGACTTTCAGTCAACGAATCTACGAGTCTAGGTGTTTGTGTGGATAGCAAACACGTAACAATTTGGTATCGGAAGTGGTTTGGAAGAGAAATTTCTGGATTATTCAAAAAGGTTCTACAGTGTTTTTCTCAGAAATTAGTGGTAACACGGAGAATTAAGCTACTGGACAGTGTTTGGAGGACTATTTCTGGACTAAATGGTGGCTTTAAAGTGGATTTTCGAGAAGTTTCCAGAACATTCGATTTAGAAGTAGCTGCAAATACGCAAGTGTCGCTAGTAATAACGTATTGTAGACTGAGCAATCCTAGTGCAATTTCAGGAAAATTCTAGAACATTCTATTTGGAAACTACAGGAGATACGTGTCGACGGGAACGTGTTGTAGACTTAAAAAGAAGACTATAAGTGACTTTTAGTAACAATTATTCTAGAACATTCGATTTGGAAACCACAGAAGATACGTAAACTGTGTTAACGGAAACGTGTTATAGACTCAAAACAAGACTTATTAGTAATATTTTGTGAAAATTCTCGAACATTCTATTGCACAATTAGTGGAGATAAGTGAATTTTGTAAACACAAAAGAAGTATAAACTCTAAATAAGACTTTCTAGTGCTACTCCGAGATTTTTCTGGAACATTCCATTATTAAAATAGACGTGATATCAACATTTTACGGACTTTATAGTGTAATAAACTTTATTCTGAAATTGAATTACGTGTCGTGAGTTAATGCCAACAATAAGAAGTATGGCGGAGAATCAAACAATGGACATGCTTGCAGCATTGTTACAACTGGTACTACGTGGATTAACTTAGAAGACATGTCTAGTTTATCTTGATGATGTGATAGTTATGGAACGGGATTTTAAGGAGCATTTGAAGAATCTTCAAGAAGTGTTTGGAATAATTAAAAATGCACACCTGAAATTTAATCCCAAAAAGTGTCTAATGATTCAGAAAGAGGTCAGATTCCTAGGACATGCCGTGTCCTCGGAGGGGATAAGAACAGACCCTGACAAGAATTCCTCAGTACGAGATTGGCCGACGCCTTCAAATGTTCACGAAGTACGAAGTTTCCTTGGCCTATGCACTTACTACAAACGATTTGAGGAACTATTTGCTGATATTGCGAGGCCATTACATCGGCTTACAAAAGAGAAGGTTCAGTATCAATGGACACAAGAGTGCAAAACATCATTCAAAACACTAAAGTCAGAACTGTGTTCGAGTCCGGTTCTTTAATACCCAGAACGGAAAGGTCTCTACCTATTAGACACGGATGCCAGTAATTCTGGACTTGGATGTATTCTTTCCCAAATTCAAATAGACAGGAAAAAGTAATTGAGTACTTCAGCAAGACGTTGTCGAAGCCAGAACGTAACTATTGTGGGACACGGAAGGAACTATTGGCCATTGTCAAATCCATAGACCATTTTCACAAGTACCTATATGAACAAAATTTTAAAGTTCGGACCGACCATGCTACATTGAAGTGGTTATTGCAGTTGAAGACTCCAGAAGGCCAACTAGCTCGCTGGATAAAAAAACTGCAGCAGTACGATTTTAAAATCGAACATTGTCCTGAAAAATCCCATAGAAATGTAGACGCTCTCTCCAGAAGACTCTGTCGGGAAGACTTCAAGCACTGCCACCGGGTGGAAAAACAACAAGGGATAATAATTGTAAACACTGTAAAAATTGATGTTCTTGACGATTGGACAAAAGAGACATTAAGAGAAGAGCAGTTAAAAGTTCAAGAAACTGGCCATATTCTGGAATGGAAAAGAAAAAGGAGCCCGACCTGGCTGGAAGGACATTTCAGACAAGGCAGTGGGACTGAAGGCTTTGTGGGCACAATGGGATTCCCTTAGAGTAGAGAATGGACTGTTGAAAAGAGTTTGGGAAAGTTCAGACAGGTAGAAAGTTTCTTTGAGATTGGTAATTCCCAGGTGTCGCATGCCAAAAGTACTCCAGAAAGTGGACAATGGAACGTCTGGCAGACATTTTGGCATCAATAAAACCTCACAAAAGTACCGACATTCTACTGGTACACCAAGATTTGAACTTGACCTAAAGGTGAAGTTTGTGCGGCAAGTAAGGGGCCACGGACAAAAAGTAAGGGCCAAATGAAACAATATAACGTAGCGAATGAACGAATTGCGATCGACGTAGCAAGTCCATTCCCCATGACAGATGATGGGAACAAATACATCTTAGTGGCCATGGATTATTTTAGTAAGTGGCCTGACGCTTATGCCATACCCAACCAAGAAGCAGCCACTGTCACTCAAGCTCTGGTAGATAATCTAATATGTCGATTTGGCGTGCCCCTAGAATTGCATTCGGATCAATGAAGAAACTTTGAATCAGGGGTGTTACAGAAGATGTGTCGCTTACTGGGGATTCATAGGACAAGAACAAGCTCTACATCCACAATCAGACGGAATTGTGGAGAGATATAATAAAACCATGGAAGAACACCTATTCAAAGTGGTTGAGAAATATCCGAGAGATTGGGACCGTCACTTACCTGTTTTCCTTATGGCCTACAGGGGCTCCATTCATGACACAACAAAACAGACGCCGGCTCGCATGATGTTTGGACGTGAGATTAGACTGCCATGTGACTTGGTGTTTGGCACACTAGATGAGGAGCGACTATCCATAAATGACTACGCCGACGAAGTTGGTAAACGGCTAAGGAACATTCATGAGCCGACATCAATTTCGACATGTTTCCATGCAAATCGTTGTGCTTTGGCATGATTTGACATTCACCTGTGAATGGAGCGAAATTTTCAGTCGGTTTATATTTGGAGATACGACGATGTGCCACATTGTCTGATGATGCTCTGTCAGCTCTTCGAGTTTGTAATTCTTTTGATTTTCGCTAATCTTCTATTGTTCTTCTTAGGCACATTTTCTACCTCACATTTGCTCTTCGAAATTACAACTGGTAAAATTTTATTAGAAGGCTTGGGTACAGAATTATGCACACAATATACACACTGGTTATAGGTAAATTTCTTCTAAAGACTTTCACCTACGTATAATGCGAACACTTACTTCTTTAGATCACAAGACACATCTACAACGATAGAGAGATCTTTGCATACTAACTGAATAATTTCAGTAATCAAATATTACTATGCTCAGGTAAGCCCCTCCCTCTCAACAATTCGCCGTATTCTTTTCCACCCTAATCTAATCCTAATAGGTACATAGTGTGGATTATTTCGTAACTGCCTATTTTATTATACCAATCAATCGATCAATCAAAACAATATATTTAAATATTATGTACAAAACAATCATTTCGACATCCACGCTCAGAGCCAGCCAAACGTCCACGTTGCGATGCGCCGCCGTGCCAGTTGAAGGGCTGGATAAGGATGGAGTCGATTTGATATCTAAAAAGTTAAACTTAAAATACTAACACCTATCCTAAATTAAAAAGGATGTAATTAATACATGTCATTATGCCTAGGCTAGAAAATAACAAAATAGCATTAAAAATAATTGAGGAAAATGGTAAAAAAAAACTATGATTAAAAAGATACTTCGCCGATAAATTTTGTTTATCAAGGAAGGGAATATTCCAATCTCAAAAACCCTTCTTAAGACAATTTGTCTGTTGAGCGGCTAGTCACACCGCTTAGTTTTTGATTTTTTAACAATTTCTAATTTAATCCAAAAGTTATATTTCCTTACAAGATATAATAAATTTTTCAATAAATAATTATAAACAAATTTTGACAAAAAAAAAGAGACAAAAAGAAAAGAAGAAAACGAAGATTAATTTGGAATTTTGGTGGGGTTGGCCTACAAGGGTTGTCAAAAGATAGGCACACGACTGGTATGGTAATTTGTGTTTTATTCTAAAGGGTACTCCCTAATTTGTGTGATGTTGTTTAATAATGGACTATTTGACAATTGATATTTATAAAATTGTTGTGAAATGTTTTTAATATAATCCGTTATGGGTACAATGTCGTTACAATGCTCACGTAGATCTCTGATGGAGGTGTATCTATTCGAATTTGATATGAGGTGGAAATATGTATTTTCTAAAACCGTCGTTTAATGTCATCCCACGCGCACTGCATCACGCAGGCGCCGCATATGTTAGGGTCGTCCTCAATATACATGTGCATATTAATTTTTTTGTTTGTCCTACTCATTTTACTACCTTTTGCCATGAAATACATTTCTGGAGAGAGCGTACACTTTTCGGACAGTTTGATTAATATGGTTCGAAAATGTTAAACGTCTGTCCAAATGTACCCCAAGATACTTGACACTCTCATTTGTTTAAATTTGGACCCCATTTATCAAAATTGGTGTCAAGATCTTTGTATTCAAAAAATTTTGAGAGAACACTATCGCCTCTGTCTTCCCCGAGTTAACCCTAATCTTTCATCGGTCATAGTACTTCGTCGCACGTACCATGTGAGCTTTTAATAGCTGAATCGACGTTTGGGCGCTCCACCTATGGCTTTACATGGCCGTGTCGTCGGCGTACACGGTCAATTTTGTATTAAGAAACTGTGGAAAGTCGGAGATGTACAGGTTAAATAATTTTGGTGCAAGGACCGATACTTGCGGAACTCCCGCACGTATGTTCCGCGGTGTTGAAAGCTTTTCATTCACTCTAACTTGCAGTGTTATACCTGTCAAGTACGAATAAATAAGTTCAATCATGTGGCCAAGAAAGTTTAACCTGTGTAATTTACATATTCCAGCACATTTTCAGATGCGTGGAAACAGTCTAGAATTTGTCCTGTTTTTAAGAAAGGTGATAAAAACTCTGTGATTAATTATAGACCTATTACGATTATCTCTAACTTTTCCAAGGCTTTTGAAATGTTACTGCATAAAGCAATTTATGCTAGCACTCGTGGGTTGATTAGCGACTTTCAGCATGGTTTCTTGCAGGGTAGGTCTACCACTACTAATCTTCTTTTGCTTAACACAGTACATTTCCAAATCTGTGGATTCTGGTGGACAAGTTGACGTCATCTATACAGATTTTAGTAAAGCGTCGACAGTCTTGATCATGGTATTCTTTTGTATAAACTTAAGCAGTTTGGTTTTTCAGATAAACTGTCTAAACTTTTTTCATCATACTTGCAGTGCAGGCGCCAATACATGGAATACCGTGGTTTCAAGTCTGACGAATTCATTGCTTCATCTGGTGTACCACAGGATTCCATACTTGGGCCTCTTCTTTTCGTTATTTTTGTCAATGACATTGTAGATATGATTGACCTCAATTGTCTTCTGTATGCAGATGATTTGAAAATGTATTGTGATATTAATTCTATCTGCGATTCCCTTCAATTGCAAATAAATTTGAATAAAATTAATGACTGGTGTGTAAAAAATAACTTGGCACTGAATGTGCAAAAGTGTAACGTTCTGTCTTTCACAAAAAAAACTGAATCGTATATTTACAATTATTATACACTCAATAATATGTCTCTAAATAGAGTAACTGAATTTAAAGACTTAGAAGTTATTTTTGATACAAAGCTGAGCTTTAATCTTCATATTAATGCTGTTGTATTTTCTAGTTACTAAAACCTTGGTTTCGTTATAAGGCATTCACGAGGGTTAAATGACACTGACGTTTTATTTTTACTATTTAATTCTTTTGTTCTGTCTAAGATAGAATATGCTAGTATAATTTGGAATCCTGGGTATCAAACATATAGTAATAATTTAGAAAGTACTCAACGCAAATTTTTAAAGTACGTATCCTTTAAGATTGATGGCATTTACCCAGTTATTGGAGCGCCACATGAACAACTATTAACTAGGCATAATATGTTGAGTCTAAAAGATAGAAGACAAATGCGTTCTCTTATATTCTTACATTATTCATAATAAGATTGACTGCCCTTCTATTTTAAGTCAACTTAATTTTACTATTACCTTAATCGCACTAGGCACACTGTCACTCTATTTACCAACCCCAAGGACCAATTTACTTAAATTTTCACCTTTATTTTGTTTATGCAACAATTATCATTCAGTTCAAAATAATTTGGATATTTTTATCTGTAGCATTAACTTGATCAAAAAGTTATTTGTAAAAAGTAATGTAAGTGCTGTTTAATGTATTTCTTTTTTTTGCTGCTGCAAATGCATTGTAATAATTGTCAATTTTCAATTGCCAATTTATTTTTTTTTGTAATTAATCTTATTTTTTTATTTTTTTTTTAATTATTATTTTTTTTTTTTAATTAATTATGCTGTATTCCCATCCTATAATTAGTATGCAAATACTATTGGATGGTGTATCTGAAATAAATAAATTAATAAAAATAAATATTAACCCCGAAAACCAGACGGTATCGACGGCTTTCTCAATATCCAAGAGCACCGTAGTCGTGCTCTTTCCGAGTTTGTACTGCACCTTAACATCATTCACAAATTATGAAATTCTGCTGTGTGGTATTGTACCCACTCTTGAAACTGAACTGGCGAGGATCTTGAATGTAAAGCTCATCCTGCACAGCATTTATTCTGCTTAGGATGACCGTTTCCACCAATTTTAATATGGCTGACAGCAAAGATATAGGTCTATAGGTGCCAGCCAGTTTGGAACTCTTGTTCGGCTTCAAAATCAATACACCACAGCACTTTTCCACGAAGTGGACCAGTGCTGCAAACGCAGAATCGCGTTAACGATGTATACAAGCTGTACTATACCTCTCTTCGGTAGATTCTTGAGCAGCATATATTCGATGCCGTCTTTGCCCGGAGCTTTTTTAAGAATTTCTCATTAGTCAAATTTTGATTATCATGATCCAGGACTTGATTTCTTCATTTTATATGCGGTCATGCTGTACGTTATTTGGAGTATTTTGATTATGTACATTTTCAACATTTTCACCTAAATGGTTGGCTTTTGGCCTGTCCGTTATATATGTTTATCCGTTTTGGGTCGAAAGAGCAGGCATGACCACTCTAGTGTTTTTCAATGCTTTACTCAGTTTCCACAACGAGTTATCCAGACTGTCTAACGATTCTAGTTTAGTACCCCATTTCCGGTTCTTTGCGGTGTTAATGGCAGTACTAATCTGTCCTTGTAATATGATTATCTCGGTCCATATGTCGGCGTCACCAGTTTGCTGCCAGCAACGTCTTAGTCTATTTTTGTCCCTGATTTTCTGTCTGACCACATTGTCGAGTCGGTCTTTATGTGGATCTATTGTTATGACCTCAGCAACATCCCGTTTAGTTTCTTACAGTAACCTCGCGAATGTTTCCACCTCATTTTCCAAACTAGCAATTGTGTTTATGCCATTATTTAGAATCACTCCATTATTAATAAGGTCTCGGAAACGTCGCCAATTAGTATTCTTGAATGAGGTAACCTTGACTCTATCATCCTCCCTTGGTTTGTTGGTTAGATTCAAAAGGATCGAATTATGATCAGAGGAGTTCTGCTAACGCTACTGGCATCGTAACATTACTCACCCCTTTATTGATTACCACATCAAGGATGAACGAGTGCCTCCATTGTCTGGAAAGTAAGTTGGTTCATCCAAATACTGCAAATTGACAACATTGCTGTTGTTCACGAAGCCGTACAGGGTGTTACTGTTGGTGTTACTGCGCCGACAATTCCACACAGTGTGCCTAGCATTCAGGTCACCAATGACCAAGCTGCGAGGACCAGCATTTACCAAATTTTCTAGAAAACCCACTGTGAACTAGTTTAAAGGTATATTATACGGTAATGTGCCCGCTGCTCTCTAACGTAACACTCACATTCTCTATAGAGGTGTTTCGCACAGAAATGTGTGTGTGTGTGTGCAATGTTAGATCTGATTAAGAATGCCACGCCCCCCCCTCCCCATTCTGTCAATGTCCCTGTTTTTCCGAATTTTATTATACCAATAATTGCTAATTTTTAGGAATACCTCTAATTAAAATGCAATTTTTAGTAGAAATTATTTGAATTATACAGGGTGGGGCAATAGTGCGTCGGACCTCGATATCTCGAGTTCTACGATAGCTAGAAATTTGTTAAAAAATTGCAAGTAAACTAGATAAAAAAGTCTATAACTGGAAATTATTTTCGAACATACAGGGCGAGCCAAGACGAAATTACAGGACCAAGTACCTTTTTTAAAATGAAATGCTATGTATATCAGTACATTTCTTGAAGCCTCTTTCTAGGCTCCATTCATTCCTATATTATTATTGACTATCTCCCAACCACTTTGATGTAATGAAGTTTTTTGTTGAAATAATGCCATCTGCACATGGATATTAAAAAAATCACCACAGTCACAATTATGGGTTTTAAGAAAAACTTATGTGAATACCAGTTACGAGACATCTAATTAATGTTTTTGAATCACTTTCATTTCCTAAAAATGTACAGGGTGGCCAAAAATTAGTATTCAATTAAGAACTTTTTAAATTGAATTTTCTCAATTTTTTTCAAATGGAACACCGTGTATATTTTTCAATGATGTGATGTAAAAATGAAATACGAACATTTTTTGTAAGTACTTCCCTATGGCTAATTGCAACCATTTTCGTTTTATTGAGCAATAATTACAACATCAAAAATAAACTTAAAAAAAGAGGTTTCTTTAAATAACTCAGTAGAAAAAATTATAATAAATGTTCCACATGTTGGCCATTTTGATTGACACATCTCTATGCGCTTTTGAAATGAGGTTCCCACTGTTCCTAAAACTGCCGGTGTGATAGATCTAAAGGCAGTTATTATTCTTTCCTTCATATTTTGTACTGTTGTCGGTGTGTCTCTATAAACAATTTCCTTCACGTATCCCCATAAAAAGAAATCCATTTTTGTAAGATCTGGGGATCTAGCAGGCCATTTAGTGGGTCCATTTCTTCCAATCCATTGAGGAGGGTAGGTATTATTTAAGTGGTTCTAACTGCATTTAAATAATGTGGTGGAGCACCATCTTGCTGAAACCACATCCTATTTAGAATTCTTCCAGGGAGATTTACCAATAATTGTGGCAGATAGTTTTCCAAAAAATGAAGATAAATAGCTCCAGTCAATGTACCATCAAAGAAATGTGGCCCTATTACATGTTCTCCAATAATTCCTCCCCAAACGTTTATAGACCATCTGTGTTGGTTATCAACTTGCATAAAAAAGTGAGGATTTTCCGAAGCATAATAATGGAAATTGTGCCTTAACAAATTTAACAAATTAACAAATCCATTTTTCTGAAAAGTTGCCTCATCAGTGAATAAAACATTATTGAAGAAGTTGACATCAACTTGCATTTTATCTCTGGCCCAATTACAAAATTGTACGCGCTTTTGAAAATCGTCATCAGATAATTCCTGGTGCATTTGAATATGATATGCATGCAACTTATTTGTTTTTAAGATTCGACCCACAGACAGAATTTGACACTTATTTATTTATAAAACAAAAATGGTTGCAATTAGGCATAGGGAAGTACTTACAAAAAAATGTTCGTTTTTCATTTCTACATCACATCGTCAAAAAATATACAGGGTGTTTCATTTGAAAAAATTGAGAAAATTCAATTTAAAAAGTTCTTAATTGAATGCTAATTTTTGGCCACTTTGTACATTTTTAGGAAATGAAAATGATTCAAAAACATTAATTAGATGTCTCGTAACTGGTATTCACATAAGTTTTTCTTAAAACCCATAATTGTGACTGTGGTGATTTTTTTTAATATCCATCTGCAGATGGCATTATTTCAACAAAAAAATTCATTACATCAAAGTGGTTGGGAGATAGCCAATAAAAATATAGGAATGAATAGAGCCTAGAAGGAGGCCTCAAAAAATATACTGACATACATAGCATTCCATTTAATAAAAAGGCACTTGGTCCTGTAATTTCGTCTTGGCTCGCCCTGTATGTTCGAAAATAATTTCCACTTATAGACTTTTTTATCTAGTTTACTTGCAATTTTTTAAAAATTTTCTAGCTATCGTAGAACTCGAGATATCGAGGTCCAACGTACTATTACCCCACCCTGTATAATTTACTTGAAATTTACTGGCTATTGTATTCTGTAAATGAAAAGTGTCATTTTTAAATCATTTTCATCGGATCAAATCATATGTTTTCATAAGTCATATGATATTTTCATTTAATAGCAAATGCATGACATTTATCTCCCCGTGCATTATTTTTGTATTGGTAATAAGGGTAGCTTTTGTGAAGTATTTTTCTGGTTCCAAAAAAATCTTAACAAATATGTACACATACCTAAATTAAAAGTTTCAAATTTTTTTTTTTAGACATTTTCTTTGGATTTGATAAAGGCATGTTCGTACAATTGCCGCCCACTGTATAAAACCATGGTATTTCAATAAGAGTCTTAACGTTTTTATAACAAAAGAGGCATATGTATGCAGTTGTAAATAAGTGATAAAATACATAAAAAACAAAAAAAACAAGTAAATAAAAATTGAAATTACATGTTATTAGATTAATTTTCTCAACTACGATAGATACGCACAGAGCTATTCACCACTTTCGTTTTGATTACACGATTGTCGTTACTTAAGGCAATTTCAATATGGCACCATGTCGCATATCAAACAAATCCTGTACACTTGTGTAAAGTGGCTTGTTTTTTAGAGGTCGGTTGCTAACAATAACAACCGAATCCTTATATTATAGGTAAATAAATGATCAATTAATTAAAATAAGACATTTTTTTACATATTTTGTTATTTACAAATATTAACAGGTACCTATTTATCACATTTTCCAAAGTAAGTATACAATATTGAACATTCTACTGTAAAAAAAAATGGTTTACTCGATTATCCGTCTTTTTAAATAATAATCCACTAATTCCTCATCAGTTATTTTCGTCATCTCAAAATATGACCGTTTATTTTCATTATTTTTCGTGAAATCTTTCTTTAAGATGTCCTTTTTCTTTTCCTTTCTCTCAGTAATCACGCTTTCCTTTCTCAGACTTGTCTCATCACCACGTTTTTATATTCCAAAACATTTCTTTGAACTTTATTGTTAAATTTTCTCTTGTCATCCTCCTTTAAAAGTGACTGCAACGTTGATGACCCTTTTTTCGGACGGATATTACTTTCAAAAGGTTTCCAAGCAATCGGTTGTCCTGTGACCTGATTTGCTGTGTCATTTATTTTCTCCGCTTTTAATTTGTTTTTTTATTTTAATTTTTTTTCGCCTTCCTTTTTTGACCTTTACTCATGACTATGTTTTCGACTCTCAAAACGCGTCTTTGAGCTTTAGCTTTAAATTCTTCTGTTTTTTTCTTATACTCCTTTTAAAAGTAAGTCAAATGTTGATGGCTTTTCTATCGGAGAAAGATCAATTTCGACATGTTTCCATGCAGTTCGTTATGCTTTGGCGATTTGACGTCACTGAGGCGAAATTTATATTTCGAGATGTTGGCTGATGATGGTCTGTCAGCTCTTCGGGTTTGTAATTCTTTCGATCTTCTTCTTTCTAGGAAAACCTATAATTAAAATGTAATTGTTAGTATAAATTCGACAATCCCCGAATCCAAGGCCGCTGCACTTATGAAAAAAAAATTATTACACTCTAGTACTATTAAATTTTCTAAAAGATTTTCTATTTAATTTTCTAAAAAATGTAAATATCTCCCGTTATATGGCCTTCATAGATATTTGGACCAATAATTTTATTTTTAAGGATTCCTTGCCAAAATAGGTAATCCGAGGAGCGTTCGTTCAAAAACGTGAAAAAATATTTGAAGTTGAGACCTGTAAAAATATATTTCAAGATGTGTTAAAATATAATTTGTTTACTACTTAAAAACATACTACAAAGACTAATTCCAAGTGAAAATTTTACAAAAGATTACAGCGAAAATTGCATTGGGCTTGACAGCTTAAAACGTCGGTTGAATCAATATAAAAATTGAAAATTTTTTCTTCCTTTTTTATCGTCCTGTGAAGATAGCAGGCTTACAGAAGCAAAAGGAACATAATTAATTACCTGCTTTTTAAATATTTTGTGTTTTTTCTATAAAAATTAATAGTTTTAAAATTCGGTTTTTTAATTAAAATACGTGGTTCAATAATTAAAATAAGAAATTTTTTTACATATTTTATTATTTACAAATATTTACATACACATTTACATTTATATTTATCACATTTTTCAAAGTATATATACAATATTGGGCATTCTCTATTAAAAAATGGTTCATTCGAATGTCTGCCTCTTTAAATAATGGTCGACTAAGTCCTCGTCACTTATTTTCGTTACTTCAAAATATGCCCGTTTTCTGCTCTCCGATGGACAAATTTGTTTAGTTATATTTTCATTATTTTTCACTGTTTTTAAGGCTTTCTTAAGATGACTTTTTCATTTTCCTTTCTTTCACTTATCTCGCTTTCCTTTCCCTGACTTTTCCTTATCACCACGTCTTCATATTCCAAACCCCCTCTTTGAACTTTATTGTTAAAATTTTCTGTTTTCTTGTCATCCTCCTTTAAAAGTAACTTAAATGATGATGACCTTTGTATCAGATAACCTTCAAAGTGTTTCCAAGCAATCGGTTGTGTTTTGGCCTGATTTGCTGTGTCAACATTTTTCCGTGGTTTTATGTTGCCTTTTTTATTTTCCTTTTTTTCGCTTTTCTTTTTCCGACTTTTACTCATAACTACGTTTTCATTTTTCAAAACGCGTCTCTGGGCTTTAGCTTTAAATTCTTTTGTTTTCTTTTCATGCTCCTTTAAAAGTAACTCAATTCTCGATGGTTTCTCTATCGGCGGGATAACAATTTCGATATGTTTCCAAGCAATTGGTTATGCTTTGGCATGATTTGAGGTGTTAGCAGTGGAAGGAGCGAAATTTGCACTTGGTTTAAATTTCGGGATATGACGATTTGTCACATTGGGTGATGACGCTGTGGCAGCTCTTCGAGTTTGTAATTCTTTCGATTTTCGCCAATCTTCTATGGTCTTTCTTCTAGGTGCATTTTCTACCTCACATTTGCTTTTTGAAATTTCAACTGGTATAATTTGATTAGAGGAAGCCATTGGGTACACAATTATACAGAACTGGTTGAAGATCAACTTCTTCAAAAACTTTCGCCTGCGTATAATTAGAACACTTAGATTTTTTAGATCACAAGACATGTAGACGTATATATAATGATAACACTTGCTTAGATCACAGGATACATCTACAAAGATAGAAAGATCTTTTCATACTGATAGAATAATTTTAATAACCAAGCATTACTAATGCTCAGGTAAACTCCTTCCTCACAATTTACCGAATTCCGTTTCCACCCTAATCTAATCATGTCAGGTACCTATATAGTGTGGATTATTTCATAAGTACTTATTTTATTGTACCTATAACATGCTGATTTCTAGGAAAACCAATAATTAAAATGTAATTGTTAGTATAAATTAAACAATCCACGGCCGCTGCACTATGAAAAAAAATATTACACTCTAGTATTATTAAATTTTCTAAAAGATTTTCTATTTCATTTTCTAAAAAATATAAATATCTCCCGTTATAAGGCCTTCATAAATATTTGGACCAGTAATTTTATTTTTGTTGGAGATTCCTTGCCAAATTAGATAATCTGAGGAGCGTTCGTTCAAATAGGGACAGGCCCATTTAAAATGACTGAGAAAAACGTGAAAAACGTTTGAAGTTGAGACCTATAAAAATATATTTCAAAATGTGTTAAAACATAATTTGTTTACAACTTAAAAACATACTACAAAGACTAATTCCAAGTGAAAATTTTACAACAAGTATTACAGCGAAAATTGTATTGGGTTTGACAGTTTAAAACGTTCGGTTGAATCAATATAATTGAAAAATTTTTCTTCCTTTTCTATTGTCCTGTGAAAATAGCAGGCTTACAGAAGCAAAAGGAATATAATTAATTTCCTACTTTTTAAATATTTTGGGTTTTTTCTTGTAAAAATTAATAATTTTTAAATTCGATGTTTTCATTAAAATACGTGGTTTAATAATTAAAATAAGAGATTTTTTTACATATTTTATTATTTACAAATATTTACATACATATTTACACTTATATTTATCTCATTTTTCAAAGTATATATACAATAATGGGCATTCTCTATTAAAAATGGTTCATTAGAATCTCCTTTTAAATATCACATTTACATTTATTTATCACATTTCAAAGTATTATCTAATTGGGCATTCTTATTAGAAAATGTTTCATTAGAATCTCATTAAATAGTAATCGACTAAGTCCTCGTCACTTATTTTCGTTACTTCAAAATATGCCCGTTTTCTGCTCTCCGATGGACAAATTTGTTTAGTTATATTTTCATTATTTTTCACTGTTTTTAAGGCTTTCTTAAGATGACTTTTTCTTTTCCTTTTTTTCACTTATCTCCGCTTTCCTTTCCCTGACTTTTCCTTATCACCACGTCTTCATATTCCAAAACCCTCTCTTTGAACTTTATTGTTAAAATTTTCTGTCTTCTTGTCATCCTCCTTAAAAAAGTAAGTTAAATGTTGATGACCTTTATATCGGACGTATATTACCTTCAAAGTGTTTCCAAGCAATCGGTTGTGCTTTGGCCTGATTTGCTGTGTCAACATTTTTCTGTGGTTTTATGTGGCCTTTTTTATTTTCCTTTGTTTCGGCTTTTCTTTTTCCGACTTTTACTCATGGCTACGTTTTCATCTTTCAAAACACATCTCTGGGCTTTAGCTTTAAATTCTTTTTTCTTTTCATGTGCTCCTTTACAAGTAAATCAATTCTCGATGGTTTTTCTATCGGTGGGGATATCAATATCTATAAGTTTCCAAGCAATTGGTTGTGCTTTGGCATGATTTGGGAGGTGGAAGGAGCGAAATTTGCACTTGGTGTACATTTTTGGATATGACGATTTGTCACATTGGCTGATGATGCTGTGGCAGCTCTTCGAGTTTGTAATTCTTTCGATTTTCGCCAATCTTCCATGGTCTTTCTTCTAGGTGCATTTTCAACCTCACATTTGCTTTTTGAAATTTCAACTGGTATAATTTGATTAGAAGAAGCCATTATTGGGTACACAATTATACAGACTGGTTAACTATCAACTTCTTCTAAAAACTTTCGCCTGCCTATGATTAGAACACTCACTTTTTTTAGATCACAAGACGCGTACATATGATAACACTTGTTTAGATCACAGGATACATCTACAAAGATAAAAAGATCTTTTCATATTGATAGAATAATTTTAATAATCAAATATTACTAATGCTCAGGTAAACCTCTTCTTCATAATTCACCGAATTCCTTTTCCACCCTAATCTAATCATGACAGGTACCTAGTGTAGATTATTTCAAAAGTACCTATTTTATTGTACCTATAACATGCTGATTTCTAAGAAAAACCTATAATTAAAATGTAATTGTTAGTATAAATTAGACAATCCGTGAATCAAAGGCCGCTGCACTTATGAAAAAAATTATTACTATTATATTATTAAATTTTCTAAAGGATTTTCTATTTCATTTTCTAAAAAATGTAAATATCTCCCGTTATATGGCCTTCATAGATATTTGGACCAATAATTTTATTTTTAAGGATCCCTTGCCAAATTAGATAATCTGAGGAGCGTTCGTTCAAAAAGGGACATGTCCATTTAAAATGACTGTGAAAAAAACGTGAAAAACATTTGAAGTTGAGACCTGTAAAAATATATTTCAAGATGTGTTAAAATATAATTTGTTTACTACTTAAAAACATACTACAAAGACTAATTCCAAGTGAAAATTTTACAACAGATTACAGCGAAAATTGCATTGGGTTTGACAGCTTAATACGTCGGTTGAATCAATATAAAATTGAAAATTTTTTCTTCCTTTTCTCTTGTCCTGTGAAAATAGCAGGCTTACACAAGCAAAAGGAACATAATTAATTACCTACTTTTTAAATATTTTGGGTTTTTTCTATAAAAATTAATAATTTTAAAATTCGATTTTTTAATTAAAATACGTGATTCAATAATTAAAATGAGAATTTTTTTTACATATTTTAGTATTTACAACTATTTACATACACATTTACAATTATATTTATTTATCACATTTTTCAAAGTATATATACTATATTGGGCATTCTCTATTAGAAAATGTTTCATTAGAATCTCATTAAATAGTAATCGACTAAGTCCTCGTCACTTATTTTCGTTACTTCAAAATATGCCCGTTTTCTACTCTCCGATGGACAAATTTGTTTAGTTATATTTTCATTATTTTTCACTGCTTTTAAGTCTTTCTGTAAGATGACTTTTTCTTTTCCTTTCTTTCACTTATCTCGCTTTCCTTTCCCTGACTTTTCCTTATCACCACATCTTCATATTCCAAACCCTCTCTTTGAACTTTATAGTTAAAATTATCTACTTTCTTGTCATCCTCCTTTAAAAGTAACTTAAATGTTGATGACCTTTGTATCGGACGTATATTACCTTCAAAGTGTTTCTAAGCAATTGGTTGTGCTTTGCTATGATTTGAGGTGTTAGCAGTGGAAGGAGCGAAATTTGCATTTGGTTTAAATTTCGGGATATGACGATCTGTCACATTGGCTGTTGAAGCTGTGGCAGCTCTTCGAGTTTGTAATTCTTTTGATTTTCGCCAATCTTCTATGGTCTTTCTTCTAGGTGCATTTTCTACCTCACATTTGCTTTTTTGAAATTCCAACTGGTATAATTTGATTAGAAGAAGCCATTGAGTATACAATTATACAGACTGGTTAAAGATCAACTTCCTCTAAAATCTTTCGCCTGCGAAAAAAGAGTTTTTTCTTTTATTACCTGTCACATGACTGCAATCCCCGCTTAAAAATTAAAAATATTTGTTTTTAACATAGACAGTCGTCTAATTTCCCTCTCTGAATATATATATATATATATATATATATATATATATATATATATATATATATATATATATATATATATATATATATATATATATATATATATATATATATAAGAATTCTTTCCTCTCTATATGCTGATGTAAAGAAATAAATTAGTAGTATATGCAACCCAAAAATATATATATATAAAAAATATATATATATATATATATATATATATATATATTCCATGCAATTTACATGAAAATCACATTTTTAAATGGAACAAACTGTATTTTTTTGCATATTTGAATCCTACTAGTCCAAACGTCAGATATTATTTTGATGTTCAAAAAACGTATTTTTATTGTAAATCATAGAAGGCTGAGACTTGGTCAAGTTTGTTAAAAATCGCTTTGCAAGCACGTGTAAATATTATCTCTTTAAATATTAAGATTAAACTCGACTTTTTTCATTAGTTCAACGATAATAGTTTTTCAACAAAATTTTTTTTTTTAGTGGGACATCCCGTTATTTAACTAGACCCTTAAATTATGAAAAAAAAGTATGCGTAATGTCTACTTTTTCTTTGAAATAAATTGTAATTAAAAAGAGAAATGTTTTAATAATCGACTAAAAATAAAAATTAAAAAAGACATTTCTTGAAAATCTAAATAATATTTGAGGGTTGGACAAATATGCATTTTAACCAGCAAAAACATACAGGCTGTCCCATTTAAAAATTTGATTTTCATGTAAATTGCATCGACAGTCTATAATTTTCACCCATAATTGGCAAATAGGTAGTTTTATTGTGCCCATATAATCATCCCCAAAATGGTTATGAAACCATAACTTAACCTAAGTTATGGTTGGCCTCACCATTACTTACTCACCTTACACAATCTACCTGATTTATTTAGGAAAAATAATTATTTTATTACAAGGGTTTATGTGTATTTTATATACATTTTATTATCGTTACCTATATTTAAATGCTTGTGTTTTCCGCCTAATATCTCGAGTTTCTGTCAAGTTGGCTCCGTTTGGTTATTACTTATATTAGATTGGCTACTTCTGTCAAATAATATCTGACTGTCGTGGCTGGTTTACCGAGGCAGGACTGAAACAGCCCTTTGGTTAAATATATTTTAAAGACTATTTTTATATATTTATTAAATAATAAAATTTAAATGAAGTAATTATTGATGTACCGATGTAATTTTACAGATATACTCTTATACTCTTACAGTAAGTAGATGGACTCAATATAAAACGAAAACTCTCATAAATAAGTATTTGGTCAATTAAACACATTAAAGATGGAGGAAAAGAATCATTGTTTGTTGTGTAACTCAGAAACCATAACAGATACGTACATCATGAGATTAAAGACTAATTTTTGCTCCTACATTTACTTTTTATGCATAGAGGAGATTTTAACTTCATTTAAAAAAAGGAGGTGTTATTAGATGCCAGTAGTTGAGCCTGATATCCATTTTATGCATGGATGATGTTCATTCAAAATTAAATATGACAAGGTAATTAACAAAAATTTCCAGCCAGGCAAGTTTTAATAGATAGGGGACTTCTCAAACTTCATTTTAAAACAAAAACCAAGGAGGTGTTATGAAGTGTACTTTCATGAAAATAACAATTTAATTTGTCGAATAAATTGTGAAATTTCAAGATAAGTTTTTAAAATGTAAATTCAATTTCTTTCAGCTAATTTCAAAAATTCATTCAAAATAGCAGTTATCAAATTACTAGTCTGGCGGACGTAACATGTTCTTTACATGTTTTTCAACCATTTTCAGCTCTTAAATTTGAGTTGTTCGATGGGGGTATCTTTTGTGCCAAGGGAGCTGAGACTACAATGCCTGTACACCTGTATAAAGTGGCATGTCTTAGATTTTGGTTGTTAATAATAACAATCAAATCGTAAATGTTCAATAATTAAAATAAGAATTTTTTTTTATATATTTTATTATTTACAAATATATACATACACATTTACATTTATTTATCACATTTTTTAAAGTATATATACAATATTGGGTATTCTCTATTAAAAAACGGATCATTGCATTCTCTGCCTCTTTAAATAATAGTCAAGTAATTCCTCATCACTTATTTTCGTTATTTCAAAATATGTCCGTTTTCTGCTCTCCGTTGGGCAAATTTGTTTAGGGATATTTTCTTTATTTTTCTCTGCTTTTAAATCTTTCTGCAAGATATCTTTATTCTCTTCCTCTCTTTCACTCGTCTCGCTTTCGTTTCCTTGACTTTTCCTTACTACCACGTTTTCATATTCCAAAACATTTCTTTGGGCTTTATTGTTAGAGTTTTCTGTTTTCTTGTTTTCCTCCTTTGAAAGTAACTTAAACGTTGATGATCTTTGTTTCGGACTTATATTACTTTCAAAGTGTTTCCAAGCAATCGATTGTGCTTTTGCTTGTTTTAATATGTCAATATTTTTTTCTGGTTTTATGTTGTTTTTTTTATTTTCCCTTTTTTCGCCTTCCTTTTTCCGACTTTTACTCATGACTACGTGTCTTTGAACTTCAGCTTCAAATTCTTTTGTATTATTTTCATGCTGCTTTAAAAGTAACTCAATTCTTGATGGTTTTTCAATAGGCGGGATATCAATTTCCATAAGTTTCCAAGCAATTGGTTGTGCTTTGGCATGATTTGAAGTGCCCCCAGTGAACTGAGCGAAATTTACACTCGGTTTATATTCCGGGATACGACGATTTGTCACACTGGCGGCTGATGATGCTGTTGTAGCTCTTCGGGTTAGCAATTCTTTAGATTTTCGCCAGTCTTCTATGGTTCTTTTTCTAGGTACATTTTCTACCTCACATTTGTCTCTTGAAATTTCTAATGGTTTAATTTGATTAAAAGATGCCATTGGATACACAATTATATACACTGGTTAAATGTTAACTTCTTCTAAAGACTCGCCTGCATATAATGAGAACACTTTTTTTTATTTAGATCACAAGTCAGGAACATAATAATGATAACACTTGTTTAGATCACTAGCCACATCTAAGAAGATAGAAAGATCTTTTCATAGTAACAGAATGATTTTAATAATCAAATATTACTAATGTTCAGGTAAACCCCCTCCCTCTCAATAATTCACCGAATTCCTTTTCCACCCTAATCCAATCATGACAGGTACCTAGTGTGGATTATTTCATAAGTGTCTATTTTATTGTACCTATAATATGCTAATTTCTAGGAATACCTATATCTAAAATGTTATTGTTAGTATAAATTATTTGAATTATGTGGTGGCAACGTTGCTTCAGTCCATGTGTTGTTCAAGTGTTTTAAATTAAATTTCCTAAACTTTAATACGAGAATTTATACTGGTTATTACCAAGTAAAGCTACAGTACTCAAGTGATTATATGTGTTAGAAAAGTATCGTCTTGTGTAAGTTTCTAAACATAAACAATACTCAATCATAACCACACCTCGTGAATTGACTCGCACAGCGTTGCCAGACTGCACTAACTTTCCTCACCTTTCCTCAATTTTATACAATATGTCTAGTGTTAGCTTCAAATGCTGTAAGAATAAATCATTTATTCATTTCGTGTGTGTGAAATGCTCTAGCATCTTCCATAAATGCTGCTTACCACGTTTCGCAAATAAAATAAAATTTGTTAAGGGTAACAAGATTAATTGTTGTGTAGATCTTAATGAAAGCATAGAGAACGAAAACGAAAAGAGCATTTTGGAAAAGACGATCAGTGAATTAACTGAAGATAGTGAAGACAAAAACAAATACATTAAAAAATTAAAAGCTGAAAAGGAAATAATCATGGAAGAAGCTCTAAACTCAGAGCAAGAGATGACCGAGTTAGCAAACAAACAAGCAAAAATTATAAGTGAATTAAAACAACATATAGATGAACTAAAACAACACATAAAGTTGACAAAAAAGATAACAGAAAATGCTGAATCACAAACATCAGTAATAACAAAAAATTCTACTACGATGACTAACGCAGAAGACGATTTGAAGAACGAACCAAAAAACATAAAACATATTGAAACCCAAACAGTCGAGAGTCAGATAATAACAGAAAAGGAAAATACGATTGAAAATGAAAATGAATACGAAAATAAAAATGTTGATTCTGAAAATAATGTAATTACTGATAGTGCTCCACGTCAACGTAAAAAAATACTAATTCTTAGTGACGACTTTGGTCGCAATGTCAATAAGAATCTGATAAAATTGATTGACAATAAAAAATATTTTGTTGAAACGGTTTTAAAACCTGGTGCATCCTTTCAGCAAGTTATTGAAAACATTGAGCCTTTGACGAAATTTTATTCTCAAAATGATCATGTTATTATTATAGCAGGCTCGAATAATTTTAATAATAAGCACAAAATTAAATATCCTCTATTTAAAGATATTTGCGATAAAGTAAAAAAATGCGCTGATCTAAATATTACAATAGCAACTGTTCCGTTTGGAGAAGACAGAAAAATTAACAAATATATTAACAAATTCAATTACAAATTAACGGCTTTTTTGAGCAAAATTAATCATTATGTACCAGGAAATATCAGTTTGTTAGAAGTTAACAATTCTCAAAAACATCTTATGAAAAAGGATATCGGCAGTGTATTAGCAAAAATTGTAAGCAGTGGATACGTGAAAAAGAATCTGATATTTGTTAATACAACCTCTGTATCTGTTTCGAAAAAATCTAATACATTATATACAGCAGACACTGTAGTTAATGTCACAGATAATAATATCATCAATAGTTCAATCACTTTCGCTGATATCTCACAATCAGTAGACGATTGCCATAATAATAATAATTTTTGTAATGTAAACGATGCATCTAAAAATTCTAGATCAAACCAGTTGATAAATACAAATACGAAATCAAACTCAAATTCATCTTTTTTTAGTGAACCCAATAGAAGAAGCACTAATGATACAGTAAATATTACCTACAGAGCTAATGAGAGCCTTACACTATTATTATTAAATATTCAGTCGATTCGTTGCAAAACTGATGAACTTTTTATATTTTTACAAAGTCAGAATTTTCCAGATTTAGTACTAATTACCGAGCACTGGTTATTCAATGATGAGCCATGTTATATCCCTAATTATCTAACTGTGTCAAAGTACTGTAGAAAAAATTCAGTTCATGGTGGCACTTTAATTCTTATAAAAAATAATTCATCGGAAGAATTGACTTTTATTAACTTAGATAAATATAATCATCTATTGGTAGAAAGAGAATTTGAATTTTCTATAACTTGCAATATTAAAAGCAATGTGTATATACTATGTATCTATAGACCCCCAGCTTGTAATGTGAATATTTTTGTAGAACGGCTGGAACTTTTACTGTCTCAAATTCCAACCCATTCAACTATTATATTAGGTGGTGACCTCAACATAAACTTTGATGACAAAAAGTCAGTTTTTACTCAATCACTACACAACTTGCTCATTTCTTTTAATTTAGTTATGCACGTAAATTCATTTACACGTATTTCCCAATATTCAAAAAGTATTATTGACTATGTTTGTTCTAACGTGACAGAGGAAAATATAATTTGTTCTGTTGTTCCCTCAGGGCTGTCTGATCATGAGGCTGTTACATGTAAGTTATCTCTAAATTTAAAAAGAGCAAAAAACAGTCATAAAATTGGTAGAATTTACAGCAAATCGAATTATAATAGGTTTTCTCAATATTGCCAAAGTTTAAAATGGGACAATCTATCAAACCATAGTAGTCAACTTGAAAATTTCCACAAACTGTTAACAGAAACTTTTAGTAGGGCTTTCAAATTACAAAAAATTAAAATAAAAACAAAGAAACCTTGGGTGACACAGGGTATAAGAAAATCTGCTACAAACTTACGCTCACTGCATTACATTAGGAAGTACACGTCTAGTGAATTCTTTTTGTCATATTTTAATAAATATCGTGGTATATATAAAAAAGTTCTTAGGTATGCAAAGACAATTTATTATGAGAATAGACTTCAAAACGCAAATAATAAAAGTAAAGAAAACTGGGCTATTGTTAATGATCTGAGAGGTAAAACCAATCAGCACGTACCTGTACAACCTGTTTTAACTCCAAATAACTTTAACTGCTATTACAGTTCTATTGCTACAAAACTAACGACAAACATTACACCCCAGCAAAATCCTATTAACTTCCTTAATAATGTTAATATTGCAGACAATTTTGAGTTGACCTCTGTTACACTCAATGAAGTAAAAGAAGTTATAGGTGAAATAAAACATAAAAATGCATCAGGTATCGATGGAATATCCATAAAAATTTTTGAAAATCTACCAGATTGCGCTCTAAGTGTGTTAGTACAAGCTATTAATGAATCTTTTGCTACTGGTGTATTTCCTACTAGCCTAAAAAGAGCAATTATCATTCCACTTTATAAAGGTGGAGATCTAGATGATCCATCAAATTTTAGACCTATTTCGTTGCTCTCAACATTGTCTAAAATAATTGAAAGGTTAGTAAAAAAGAGAATGCTAGATTTTTTTGGATAAACATAATATTTTAAATAAGAATCAGTTCGGATTTCAAAAGTCAAAAAACACTACTGATGCCATTTTTGCTTTTTTAGAAAAAACGTATCTCAAGTTAAATGAAGGCGAAGCTGTTGGTGCAGTGTTTTGTGATTTTTCAAAAGCCTTTGATTGCGTTAATCATGAAATTCTGCTCCAGAAACTTAGGTGTTACGGTTTTAAAGGTATGACACTTAGTTGGTTTAAATCTTACCTTTCCCAGCGTGATCAGGTAGTAAAAATTGGAGACGAGATATCAGACGTATCAGGTATTGACTGTGGTGTGCCTCAAGGATCTGTGCTAGGTCCGATTTTGTTTCTGTTATATATTAACGATTTAGCAACTATAAACATTCTTGGTAATTTTACTCTTTTGCTGACGATACTACGATTCTCTGGCATAGAAAAATGTTAATAGTCTGAAGGAGACCATCAAGTCTGACCTATATAAGGTCAAAGAATGGTGTGATTCTAACCTACTTACATTTAATATAAGTAAAACTAATATAGTCACTTTTAAGTTTAGTTATGATGATCTTATATTAGATAATCATTTTATTGATAATAAATCACACACAAAATTCCTTGGGCTATATATTGATGATAAATTAAAATTTGATCATCATGTAACTAATCTAGGAAAAAAGTTAGCTTCTGGTTGTTATGCAGTGAGAATTGTTTCAAATGAATTGGGTCATGATATAGCAAAAACAGTATACTATTCTTTAATTGAGTCACAAATAAGATATGGAATACCTTTCTGGGGATTGTGTAGTCAAAAATTGCTAAGCAGTATATTTGTGTTACAAAAAAGGGCTCTAAGATATGTATGCAAAGTGAATTCAAGAGATTCCTGTAAACCTCTTTTTATCAGTAATAAAATACTAACTGTAATATGTATCTTTATCCTAGAGACAGTATGTCTAATACATAAGAAAATGTTGAATGGGGTAAACTCGGATTCTCAGCCTCAATATAATACGAGACAGACATTGAATTTACTTCTTCCCTTACCCATCCCCAGAACAACTGCAACGAAGCACTCATTAATCTATGAAAGTAAACAAATATACAATCACATACCACTGTTTCTTAGAAATATGACTCAATTAAAGAAATTTAGAGAGGCAGTTAAGGGGAAATTGATTGAGAAGGCTTATTATAGTTTATTTGAATATTATAATGACTCTCTTTAAACTGTTCTAATACGTTTTTTTTTCATTGTTATTTTCTTTATCTTCACTGTTATATTTACTAATTTAAGACTGTGTACCTGATATTTATTAAATTTTCGTTGTTTGTCAACTGTATTTAGTACATGCTTGTATAGTTAGGTCCATAAATATGTATGTATTATTGTATGTCGTTATATTTTGTTTGTTGTTTGTTTTATATTTGTATTTTATTTTTTGATCTATATTTTGACCATATATTGTATTAATATATACTAGTAGCTTTGTCAATAAGAATGTATTTCTTAGACAATAAAGCATATTCATTCATTCATTCATTCATTCATTCATTCATTCATTCATTCATTCATGTAATTTACTTAAAATTTACTGGCGATCGATGGTATGTACTCTGTACATTTAAAATGTCATTTTTAAATCATAATCATCAGATCAAATCAGATGTTTTCATAGGTCATAGATTTTTTTATTTAATAGCAAACGGATGGCATTTTGACTTTATATGTATGAACGGCAATAAATTATTTAAAATTTTATTGCACAAATATACTAGTCTGAAATAGGTAATTCCAAATCAAGTATAGAGTTTCATTACAACATCCAAAACCAAGTTTATCCTCACCAGAGGAATATCTAGACATAACACAATCCCGTGTGGTACGAAACATCAGAGGAGACAATTTACTGCCGGTAAATAAAAACGATTTTGCCCATTTCGTTATTCGAATATGTTATTTTCTGGTAAGTATTGTAACGATAATTTTAACAAATTATGGTTACGACCTTGCTATCCTGTTTTAAATCGAAATGTCCTGATTTTGGTTCATGCGCGAATCAATCACTTGACGAGTGCACGGGCAGAACAGAACGGAAGAGTCTTTGGTTGTTCTTCGAGTAGGGAGGTGAGCGTAGCATTTTATTATCGTCAAATTATTAATTTAAAGTATTTAATAATTAGTACAATTTCATTATATCAATTTGAGCATGTAGGGTATTCCTATGTTCTTGACAAAGTAAGTATTTCCTTATATAGGCTTTAATATCGATTTTTATCGAGTTATATTAGTTTAATGTAAAGCTCGTTGGCTAATTGCCATATTTGTGCGTCCTTTACATTTAACTAAATTCATGAGTTTGGATAACCTTACTGGCTCTATAGATGAAATTTATATCGTTTATCGTATCTTATTAATAATTATCTTATCGTATCGCGTAAATTAGCATTATTGTTGCTAATTTGCTACCCTCACTTACCTCTTGGACTAAAGTCCTTTTTTCTTCTTGCTGAAGAACACGCAAAGCCTCGCCGTGACTAAAAAGTCTGTCTTTTTTCATATCAGTTAATTACATTTTTCTTTATTATTACAAAGCTACATATTTTGAATTTATGGATTCATAAAGGCTGTTGCCTAGATTTTTAGCTAGTATTAACGTATTGAAGACGATTAACTTGATTTCTTAAAGTTTATTAGACTCTACCTATATTTACCGTAAATAACGGTTATAACTTAAAGTACCGCACCACTTATCTTTTCTGTGAAAATTCATATAATTTATTTAAATAATAAATTATTCATTATCTCTCAAATAATAATTAATAGAATTTATTTTTGTGAAAATTCATATAATTTATTTAAATAATAAATTATTCACTATCTTTCTTTATCTAAAAATTAATATAATTTATCTAAAAGGTAAAGAAGTATCTTTCTGCTTTCCTGTTATACTGTTACACGGTGTGACACTGAAATAAATCACTATATTTCAGTTGCAGAACTCATATTTATTTTTTCCTCTTTTATGTTTGTTTAAGCACATTTATTAGATTGTGTTTCAAAAATTTATTGTCGGGTATTAATTTTTCCTTTGGATGAAGGTATATATTTATGTTTGGTAAACCTTATAATTTATTTCAATTTGCATAATTATTATAAATAATTAATATCGTAATTCTTAAGAGTTATCCTAGTGTTTTTTTATTTTTTTCCTTAAATTCATTTTTTAAATTGAATTAATTAAACCATAATTTCTTACTTACAAGTTGAGTAATTTTTTGATTAAGTAATTATCTTTTTACTATTTTTTTCTCTTAACTATTTTTCTTATCAAGGAAAATAGTATAACTTTTATATAATTCAAACCTTTGGATTAAGTTGTTAGTATCTGTCGGTAATTTTCTCATCTAGAAAATTAACCAAGTAGTAATTTTTTTACTAATTCTATTAGTTCATTTCAGTACTGTTTATACATAGTAGTTTTTTCTTTTGCCTTATTGTATTTTTTCGTTCAACCGTAGCTTCACCTATACATATTTTCTGTATTTGTTATTAATTTTGACTGGTAATTTTTCTTTTATGCTCGAGACCGAGAAGAAGGTTCACCTATAAATCCCATAGGACAGGGTATTTTTTTTGTTGGTTGAAATAACCATTTAGATCAGCAGTGGCCGTTGTTCCCCTAGGAGTTTGCAGTCTATATATCCTCACCAGGAAACTGTCCGCCGAGCTATAGTTCGTGAAGGAACAAGACGATCAACCTGGAGAGACTCTATTGACCTAGTTTGGAATAAGGTACTGTCTGTCTGTCTGCTTATAAAATCTATAACCTGCCAGGTCTTATCTTTCATCGTACCAGCCAAAATATTAAATTTTGTAAATGTTGGGGGTAGTTGCGGGGAAGAAAAAAATACAATTCCCTTGGTAATATATATTTTTTTTGTTCTGCTTCACAGTTTTAGTTTTCCCTATTGTTGTTCAGTAAAATTTTTTCTCCCTTCAGGCTTAAAACCATTTATACTTTTTCTGTTGTAAATAACTCTTTTTTAATTTAATTTGTAATATATTTGTTTTTATTAAAATTCTGTTTTTTATTTTTCTAAGAGGGACGGGTCTGTTCTCACATTCTCAAGTTTGTTGGATTGATACCAGTAACTATTGTTATTAATATTTCTATTGATAACATGGCGCCCAATTATCTTGTCTTTTAATTAATTTAATATCGAATAAAAAAATAGTTACGGGAATCATCCAGCATTCTATAAGTGATATTTCACAAGGTTAAACTACAGTAATCACTATTCAGCTTTGTTGATAAATAAGGCTAAAAGCATCTTTGAAAATATTTATCAACATTTAACAACTGTCCTGACCTACGAACCCACCGAAATCACTGAGCAGCCGACAGGCAACATAAAAACGTAACCAATTGGACCACTCTTTGTTTATGAGAGGCCTAATAAAACAGGTAATTATAAATTATATCTTAGGGTGGTTACAGTATGATGTAACCACTAATTACACTAACAGTGTAGTTAGATTATCAAGCCGCCAGAAAATATTATCCAAAGGTGACTACAAGTCCTTTTATTTGTTAATGTGTATATATAAGTGCTTCTTATTGTTTTCTTATTAATCATCTCATAGAATTTGTAAACATTCAATCGTTTTCTGTACCACTTGTATCATGTGATGATTCTGTCAGTTCTTGACATCTTTTTTTCAATGTTTTCATTGTCCAATGAACGAATTTATAAGACCTACCAAAGTATTTGTGAAAGATATGTTGCCAAATATGTACTACAAGATGTAGTAGAAGAGTATAATGTAATGAGGCCGTAATCACAATGTACAGAGTTGTTCTTTATATTTTGACGAGTTCTGGAGAGTTTATTATAAGGGTTGGAAAAAAACTTTAAATAAGAAAATTGTAGCATTTCTCTTAAATCGCAAGAATATATTATGTATATATTTTTAAATGGACTACACTAAATATTTAAACAGAGTTCAATTTTGCGTTTTCAATAATATGTAATGTCTATGTTTGTTTCAACCGTTTTTGAAATATTTATCTCAACCATTTCAAAATTTAGAATTTAAGTAAATCGCAATGGATACAAATGGATATAAGTAAAAGAATTAATGATAATAAATAAATGATAAATGATAGGTCTACTTTCTCCTTGAAATAAATTGCAATTAAAAGAGAAATGTTTTAATAATCGATTAAAGATAAAAATTAAAAAAAAAGCACTTTTCTTGAAAATCAAAATAATATCTGAGGCGTTGGACCGTTATGGATTTTGACCAGTTACTCCCAAAATGCAAAACCATACAGGCCCGATTTTCATGCAAATTGCATCGAAAGTCGATAATTTTCGCTCTTCACATTACGATTGGAACATTTATCTCACACCAAATATGAAAAAATTCTTTCGCCTAATCAAAAGTTATAAGAGTATCTGCGATATGGGCCACACGGTATTTCGGTAATAGATTGTTAACGATTTTAAATATAAATAACAAATTATGGCATAATATCCCTTGGCTTACTCTCAAATTGCAGATAGGTAGTTTTATTGTGCCCATATAATCATCCCCAAAATGGTTACGAAATGTTATGGTTGGCCTCATCATTAAATCTACCTGATTTATTTAGGAAAAATAATTATTTTATTACAAGGGTTTATGTGTATTTTATATACATTTTATTATCATTACCTATATTTAAATGCTTGTGTTTTTGGCCTAATAACTCGAGTTTCTGTCAAGTTGGCTCCTTTTGGTTATTTCTTATATTAGATTGGCTACTTCTGCCAAAATAATATCTGGCTATCGTGACTGGTTTACCGAGGCAGGACTGAAACAGTTCTTTGGTTAAATATATTTTAAAGACTATTTTTATTTATTAAATAATAAAATTTAAATGAAGTAATTATTGAAAAGAGGTTACACCTTTTCAAACATGAGGAAAAAAATCATTATTTGTTCTGTAAGTCAGAAACCATAACAGATACGTACAACAAGAGATTGGAGACTAATTTTTGTTTAGGATATTACCGATGTCCTATGTTTACTTTTCATGTAAGTGGTCAGAGGAGGTGCACATGGGACTTAGGTTAGGTGTATTAATAAATATATTTTAATTCGTTAGCTCTATTAAAAAATTTACTTTATAATATGAGTTTTCAATCACTATTACAGAAAAATAATATACCTTTCACATTTCGATAGGAGTCGCCGTTTTCCCGAGAATCAACTTAAAAAGATAATGGTGTTTTTTAAATATATTTTTTTCTAATTCTAGCATTGTCTTATAGCAGCCTCCATCGAGGTGCGCGACTTCTGGGACACCCTGTATGTTCACAAATAGTAGTAAGTCTTATAATTTCGTTCACTGGACAAAGTCAGGACAACATTAGAAAACACGATTGTGACTGAAAATATCATCATATCGTAATACAAGTGGTACAAAGCAAGATTAAATTTTTACGAATTAAATGAGATGGGTAATGACATATGTCCTTTTGTTATAACGGTGTAAAGTCTCTTTTTAAATAGCATTGCCTTATTGTACCTATTTGAACATGTGAATATTGAATGTATGTGATCATATAAATTTTATATTTTTATTACAATTCTTTTATATTTATTTTTATATATTCGGGTAGAGTGATAATGACAAATTTTTGATATCTCGTCGGGGTTGGTTCAAAGTTATATTTTTGTTTAAATATCTGAAAACAAGATTAAACAATTTTTAAATCATACAGAACATAACTTGAGTTGCAGTTATCTCCACGTGCATTTTTATTTAATAGTACAGGATTGTTCATTATAAATTACCCATGCCTTATCATCGCTATTATTGCCTATAGAAAAAAAGTTCTAAATAAAAGTTTTGTGGTTATGACTGAATTTTGTTAAAATGCTATCAAAAGTACAGCAGCGTACAGATTTCAAGGAATACAAAAAAATAATATATTTTTTTAAATGGTATACCCTGTATGTTATTAAATTTTTGGAATGATCCTTTGTTCCTGATTTCAAAAATATACCATATGTTACTCCTACCATATACCGTTTTTGAGTTATTAAACATCGAATATCTTCGTTAAAATAGTTACTGTAATTATGGAAAAGTTAACATTATTAAAGTGAGTTATGAAAATGGCAACTATTATGTTTGAAAAGTGACATTTATTTATTGAAATAATCAAAATGGTTTACAGTGAGGAGGAAAAAGTTCAAATATTTACTTGTTATATACAAAAATAAACGTACAGCAAAAAGAGCATATATGTTGTATCCAAATCGTCGACATCATCAGAAAATACATAAGGTAAGCCCATTCATATTTATTCGCGAATAGACTTTTTTGAAACATTGTATTATTTTTAGAAAATTCTGAATGTAGTATAAATTATGCAGTCGAGCAATTAGGTAAAAGTTGTTCCAAAATCCAACGTACGTTTTAATAATATAGAGGGGCCATGTCGAGGATCTAACAATAGTCATGTAAGAAATATGTTGCGCCAGCCAGATACTAAAAGTTTGTTAATTGCTATTTTTAATGAATATTTGATATTAGCTAAAATAATGAATTCACTTTTCAAAACACCTGCTTGAAATTTACACAATTTATATATAGTATTATGTATCATTTTTGAACAAATTTGTCCGGCTGACAATTTTTGCCAATTATCATCAGAAATACCTTTTATTATAAATTCCACAGGCACACAAAAAAAATTCTGTACTTTACATTAAAACCATGTTTCCTTATGTATTTTGATGAGCTGAAACTGAATCTGGCGATAAGAATTACGGCTATTGCGTCAGTTTTTAGCTACAGGACATGTTTAGCTATAGATATCGTAAAAATCATCTTTTTTTAAACAAAAAAATTACCTTTTTTTTTCGGCAATTTTTATTACCTAAGTCAACGTAATCTACGTTTCCATGGATACTAAATATGATTTTGACATCAAAATAACTTTTAGGCAGTTGCCAACCGTCAAAATGCAAATTGTAAAATTCCGAAATATGTAAGAAGCTTCTTCCATGTAAAAGGCTGTAAGAGGCGTCTTCCATGTATAAAAGCACTAAACACTACCTACGTTTTTCAGGGTACTACATAAATATGATTTTGACTTCAAAGTTGATTTTTTTGGCAGCTGCCAACAGTCAAACTGCAGCCAATTGCTAAATTCCAAAATTTCAGACATTTTTAACACGCTTTTATATTAGCTTCACCTGTATGTTTGCTTGTTTGTTTGTTTGCTTGTTTGTTTGTAACCGACTCTTTGGACTCGATTTTAACCCACTTTAAACGGACAGATTTAATTGAAACTTTGTACACTTATTAAGAACCGGTAACAATACAATAATTTGATAAGTTTATATCATTATCCTGATCAGGATCGCCAATCCTTTCCTCACGTATCCCTGCGTGAAAGCAAAGGCTTAATATGTCAGTAGATTCCATAATTGTTAATTAGCCCGGTGGTCGAGTGGGTTAAGGCAGTCGGCGCGAAACGACAGACTCCTCCGGCGTGAGTTCGAACCTCACGGCTGAAATAAATTTTTTTTTTTTTCAGAAATATCTGTTGGATCGTAATATGTTATAATATCAGCATCAATAAGCAATATAAATATAGTTTAAAACAACTAAAAAACACGCTTTCATAGCACATCAAACTAAAAAGTTAAAAATAAATATAGTTTAAAAAAACTAAAAAAACACGCTTTTAAAGCACATCAAACTAAAAAGTGAAAAATAATTATTAATATAAACTGAAAATAATAATGAACGAAAAATACTAGTATTATTGTGAAAAAAGCGTGGGGTGCTTTGTGCAATATTTTTCGTATATCGAGCACCCCACGCTTTTTTCACAATAATACTAGTATTTTTCGTTCATTATTATTTTCAGTTTATATTAATAATTATTTTTCACTTTTTAGTTTGATGTGCTTTAAAAGCGTGTTTTTTAGTTTTTTTAAACTATATTTATTTATAAATTATTATCTTTAATAGAAATACATTTCATAACACCTCCTTTTATGCATAAAAATTGGTGTGTCATCGAAACAATGTTATTACATTGTCAGACGTAATTTTGAATGCGCAGTATACATGTGTATGTTAGAATGTAACGGTCGTCATTGAAATATTGAACAAGTTTGCAAAATTTTATTAACCAAGTTCAATATTTTCGTTTATAATATTTCCTGAAATTTTATTTTTCAATACAATACTAGCATACGACTTAGGTCACACCTCGCTGCTTTAGAAAATTGAGTATGAGATATTGAAACCTTTTTTTTTGATGACAGACTTATTTTAATACTCACAGAAGTTTCAAAGTTAAAAAAATATCATTTGGCAATAGTCATACCTCATTTTTTTAAAATAAGAAACGTAACCTCGACGATTGAAAATTAAGTCATAATAAAACACAATTTTTTTGATAAAAACCAATTTTAATATATAAAAGAAATCCTAGACTTTAATTTAGAATTAGAAAAAAAAACATTTTTTTAGTTGACAACGGTCATTTTTTAAATAAAATACGTGGTAGCCGCGCTTAAAAAATTTAGTTTGATATAGTAAGACATTTTTTCGATGACAAACCAATTTTTATGCATAGAGGAGATCTTAACTTCATTTTAAAAAAGGAGGTGCTATTAGATGCTAACAGTTGAGCCTGACATCTATTTTATGCATGGATGATGTTCATTCAAAATTAAATATGAAAAGGTAATTAACAAAAATTTCCAGCCAGACAACTTTTAATAGATAGGGGACATCTCAAACTTCATTTTAAAACAAAATCTAAGGAGGTGTTATGAAATGTACTTTCATGAAAAAAATGATTTATAACAAAAGGTCTGTCACATGTTAATTAACAAAAATTGACAGCTAGACCATTTTTTTTCAAAAATGATACATTTTTTACTATAAATGGGTAAATTTCAAGCAGGTTTTGAAAAGTAAAATAATTTTTTTTTTCAGCTAATTTAAAAAATTCATTTAAAATAGCAGTTATCAAATTACTAGTCTGGCTGACATAACATGTTCTTTACAAGTTTTCCAACCATTTTCAACTCTTAAATTTGAGTTATTCGAGGGGGGTATATTTTGTGCCAAGGGAGCGGAGACTACAATGCCTGTACACTTGTATAAAGTGGCATGTCTTAGATTTTGGTTGTTGACAATAACAATCAAATCGTAAATGTTCAATAATTAAAATAAGAAATTTTTTTTACATATTTTATTATTTACAAATATTTACATACACATTTACATTTATCTATCACATTTTTCAAGTATATATAAACAATATTGGGTATTCTCTATTAAAAAATGGTTCATTGGACTCTCTGCTTCTTTAAATAATAGTCAACCAATTCCTCATCACTTATTTTCGTTATTTCAAAATATGTCCGTTTTCTGCTCTCCGTTTGGTTAGGTATATTTTCTTTATTTTTCTCTGCTTTTAAGTCTTTCTGCAAGATATCCTTTTTCTCTTCCTTTCTTTCACTTATCTCGCTTTCCTTTCCCTGACTTTTCCTTACCACCACGTTTTCATATTCCAAAACATTTCTTTGAGCTTTATTGTTAGATTTATCTACTTTCTTGTTATCCTCCTTTAAAAGTAAGTTAAATGTTGATGACCTTTGTTTTCTTGAGAGTTTTTTTATCGGTGGGATATCAATTTCAATAAGTTTCCAAGCAATTGGTTGTGCTTTGGCATGATTTGAAGTGTCCCCAGCGATAGGAGCGAAATTTGCACTCGGTTTATATTCCGGGATATGACGATTTGTCACATTGGCGGCTGATGATGCAGCTCTTCGGGTTAGTAATTCTTTAGATTTTCGCCAGTCTTCTATGGTTCTTTTTCTAGGTACATTTTCTACCTCACATTTGTCTCTTGAAATTTCAACTGATATAATTTGATTAAAAGATGCCATTGAATACACAATTACATGCACTGGTTAAATGTCAACTTCTTCTAAAGACTCGCCTGCATATAATGATAGAAAGATCTTTTCATACTAACAGAATGATTTTGATAATCAAATATTACTAATGCTCAGGTAAACCCCCCTCCCTCTCAGTAATTCACCGAATTCCTTTTCCACCCTAATCTAATCATGACAGGTACCTAGTGCGGATTATTTCATAAGTACCTATTTTATTGTACCTGTAATATGCTAATTTCTAGGAATACCTATAATTATAATGTGCTTGTTAGTATAAATTATTTGAATTATGTAATTTACTTAAAATTTACTGGCGATCGATGGTATGTACTCTGTAAATTTAAAATATCATTTTTAAGTCATAATCATCAGATCAAATCAGATGTTTTCATAGGTCACAGATTTTTTTATTTAATGGCAAACGCATTGCATTTTGACTTTGTATGTATGAACGGCAATAAATTATTTAAAATTTATTGCATCATCCAAAACCAAGTTCATCCTCACCAGAGGAATATCTAGACATAACACAACCTCGTGCGGTACGAAACATCAGAGGAACAATTTACTACCGGTAAATAAAAACGATTTTACCTGTTTCGTTATTCGAATATGTTATTTTCTGGTAAGTATGAAATAACCATTAATTTCACTGACAATTTAATTAGATTATCAAGCCGCCAAAAAATATCCAAAGATGACTTTCTCCTTGAAATAAATTGTAATTAAAAAGAGAAATGTTTTAATAATCGATTAAAGATAAAAATTAAAAAAAGACACTTTTCTTGAAAATCTAAATAATATGTGAGGCGTTCGACCATTATGGACTTTGACCAGTTGACTCCAAAAACGCAAAACCATACAGGCCCGATTTTCATGCAAATTACATCGAAAGTCGATAATTTTCGCTCTTTACATCACAATTGGAACATTTATCTCACACCAAATATGAAAAAAAATGTTTCGCCTAATCAAAAGTTACAAGAGTATCTGCGATATGGGCCACCCGGTATTTCGGTAATAGATTGTTAACGATTTTAAATATAAATAACAAATTATGGCATAATATCCCTTGGCTTACTCTCAAATTGCAGATAGGTAGTTTTATTGTGCCCATATAATCATCTCCAAAATGGTTACGAAATAGGTCAAGTTATGGTTGGCCTCATCATTATTTACTCACCCTACAAAATCTACCTGATTTATTTAGGAAAAATAATTATTTTATTACAAGGGTTTATGTGTATTTTATATACATTTTATTATCATTACCTATATTTAAATGCTTGTGTTTTCGGCCTAATAACTCGAGTTTCTGTCAAGTTGGCTTCTTTAGGTTATTTCTTATATTAGATTGGCTACTTCTGCCAAAATAATATCTGGCTATCGTGACTGGTTTACCGAGGCAGGACTGAAACAGTTCTTTGGTTAAATATATTTTAAAGACTATTTTTATGTATTAAATAATAAAATTTAAATGAAGTAATTATTGAAAAGAGGTTACACCTTTTCAAACATGAGGAAAAAAATCATTATTTGTTCTGTAACTCAGAAACCATAACAGATACGTACATCAAGAGATTGGAGACTAATTTTTGTTTAGGATATTAACGATGTCCTATGTTTACTTTTCATGTAAGTGGTCAGATGAGGTGCACATGGGACTTAGGTTAGGTCTATTAATATATATATTTTAATTGGTTAGTTCTATTAAAAATATTACTTTAAAATATGAGTTTCACCTTTCACATTTCGATAGGAGTCGCCGTTTTCACGAAAATCAACTTAAAAAAAATAAGGGACGTGTTTTTTAAATATATTTTTTTTCTAATTCTATCATTGTCTTATAGCATGCCTCCAGCATGGTGCGCGACTTCTGGGACACCCTGTATGTTCACAAATATTTAGTAAGTCTTATAGTTTCGTTCATTGGACAAAGACAGGAAAACATTAGAAAACACGATTTTGATTGACAAAATCATCATATCGTAATACAAGTGGTACAAAACAATATTAAATTTTTACGAATTAAATGAGATGGTTAATGTCATATGTCCTTTTTGTTATAAAGGTGTAAAGTCTCTTTTTAAATAGCATTGCTTTATTGTACCTATTTGAACATGTGAATATTTAATGTATTTGATCGCATAATTTTTTTTATTACAACTCTTTTATATTTATTTTTATATATTCGTGTAGAGGGATAATGACAAATTTTTGATATCTCGTAGGGGTTGGTTCAAAGTTATATTTTTGTTTAAATATCTGAAAACAAGATTAAACAATTTTTAAATCATACAGAACATAACTTGAGTTGCAGTCATCTTCACGTGCATTTTTATTTAATAGTACATTATAAATTACCCACCCCTTATCATCGCTATTATTGCCTATAGAAAAAAGTTCTAAATAAAAGTTTTGTGGTTATGACTGAATTTTGTTAAAAGCTATCAAAAGTACAGCAGCGTGCAGATTTCAGGGAATACAAAAAAATAATATATTTTTTAAATGGGATACCCTGTATGTTATTAAATTTTTGGAATGATCATTTGTTCCTGATTTCAAAAATGTACCATATGTTACCCCTACCATATACTGTTTATGAGTTATTAAACGTCAAATATCTTAGTTAAACTAGTTACTGTAAATATGGAAAAGTTAACATTATTAAAGTGAACTATGAAAATGACAACTATTATGTTTGAAAAGTGACATTTCTTTAATGAAATAATCAAAATGGTTTACAGTGAGGAAGAAAAAGTCCCAATATTTACTTGTTATTTTGTGAATATGTCTGATTGTGAGTAGACGTGAATATAATTGCTCCGTCTTTTATGTGTTTTTAACACGGTTTTATTAGCTTCACTTGTATGTTTGTTTGTTTGCTTGTTTGCTTGTTTGCTTGTTTGTAACCGACTCTTTGGACTCGATTTTGACCCACTTTAAACGGACAGATTTAATTGAAACTTTGTACACTTACGAAGAACCGGTAACAATACAATAATTTGATAGGTGTATATCATTATCCTGATGAGGGTCGCTAGTCCTTTCCTCACGTATTCTCTGAGCGAGCGCAAAGGCTTAATATGAGTACATTCCGCGATTGTAACCTAGGTAGCGGTGGTCGAGCGGGCTAAGGCAGTCGACGCGAAACGACAACCTCCTCCGGCGTGAGTTCGAATCTCACGGCTGAAATAAAAGAATATTTTTTTTTTCAGAAATATATGTTGGATCGTAATATGTTATAATATCAGCATCAATAAGCAATATAAATATAGTTTAAAAAAACTACAAAACACGCTTTCATAGCATATCAAACTAAAAAGTGAAAAATAAATATAGTTTAAAAAAAACTAAAAAACACGCTTTTAAAGCACATCAAACTAAAAAGTGAAAAATAATTATTAATATAAACTGAAAACAATAATGAACGAAAAATACTAGTATTATTGTGAAAAAAGCGTGGGGCGCTTTGTGCCATATTTTTCGTATATCGAGCAACCCACGCTTTTTTTCACAATAATACTAGTATTTTTCGTTCATTATTGTTTTCAGTTTATATTAATAATTATTTTTCACTTTTTTAGTTTGATGTGCTTTAAAAGCGTGTTTTTTAGTTTTTTTTAAACTATATTTATTAAGTTAATACAGATAATAAATAATACATACTTTTGTTGCGATGTGCCAATTTGACTAGTTACGATAAGTAGTGGTTATTGTAAGCAGGAAAGTATGAACTCTATTGATATAAAGTACATTTACTGCATCTTTGTTCATATATCCAAATAAATAGTCTGACCAACTTGATCAAATAGTGTGATTATGAGTTCTAAAAATAAAGGTAAAGCTCAAACTGAACTCTCAACCGAAGAACTCATTTATAAAGTCTGCCGAATTTTCCGAAAAAATTGAAAATTCGATTGAGAAAAAGTTTGCCAACTTCCAGGAAAAGTTCAATGACCTTAATAAATCGCTCTCATACCTGAGCAACTCAGTCAATACTAATGAAAAGTCTATTTCCTTATCCTTTGGAGCAAGCTATTAAAAATAAGACCATTAGAATTTGTGGGCTAGTAGAGGAGCAAGAACGTGATTCAGTTACTGAACAAGTTATTCAATTATTTACAACCAAGTTGGGTGTTGCCTGTCGTGAAGAGGATTTTTTGTAGTATATTCCGCATTGGTCGCCATTATGGTACCCAGGACAAACCACGTACCATAGTTGTTAAATTTGTACGACATTCAAAACGATCTGAAATACTTAAGGCTAAAAAACTTCTTAAAAATCATGAAGTTTTTATTTTTGAGGATCATACCAAGAAACGCTTTGAATTACTTAAAGCTGCGAAAAAGAAGCTGGAATCTAAAAGGGCATGGTCGTTGGACGGTAATATTTATGTTTGGTGTGAAAAAGGACAGAAGAAGTGTACTGTGACCTGTGAAAACGATTTACAGCTTTATTGATGTGGTAGGAATATATTATTCTAAACACAGAAATATTAATGTTTTGTATGGTTCTTGTTTTTAGTTTCCGTTTTTATGTCAAATTTTTTATTGTCATTTTTTTGTAGACTTGCATGATTTAAGTTTTGTATGGGTTCACCATCTATTTTATATATATATATATATATATATATATATATATATATATATATATATATATATATATATATATATATATATATATATATATTTATATATATATATATATATATATATATATATATATATATATATATATATATATGTAAAATTTTATTTATCACATCAATAAATTTTATTTGAAAAGGTGAAAAGGAATAGCTAAATAAAATAAATCACTTGATGTGTGTATTTTTTTGCTAAGTACTTTTTATTTGCTTTATTGAATTAGCTTAGTATTTTATATTCCTGTAAATACTATACTTTATAATTACAGCTATTTTTTTCTTTTTTTTTTTGTTTGGTGTTTTGTAAATCGCATTAATTTTTAACATTAAATTTATTGATAATTATCTGTATTACATTTCAATTATTGTGCTACTTTTCGGGAGCATATATTATATTGTAATTATTACAGTATGCCAAATAATGTATATTTAAACTTTTCACACTTACATACTAGATCTCTCTCCACTGGATTTGATTTTTTTTCGGATTTTGTTATAAATAATTCATTGGATATTGTAGGAATTTCAGAAACATGGCTTGTAAATGATGGATATCCTTTCCAGATTATGGTGTAAAAATAAGCGATTACAATATAGGTCGTAGGGACCGCCGTAGCAGAGGAGGAGGCGTGGATTTTTTATGTTAAAAAAAAATCTTAAATTTAAAATACTGGAGTGTCCACCTATGATCGACAGTGCTCTAGAAAGTCTGTGGATCTCTTTAAAAATGTCGGGTAAGAATTTTTCTTTGGGCACCTTATACAGGCCGCCGATGTTTCGAACACTTTATATATTTTAGAAAATATTTTAGTTAACTATATTCCAGATGTTGACTACGTTTTACTCGGTGGCGACCTTAATGTAAATTTATTAGATGAAAATAATATAAGCGTTGGTAAAATTTTTAATCTATTGGAAAAATATGGTTTAAATCAGCTCGTTACCAAACCTACACGTAATGTCGGTAACTCTAACACTCTTATTGATTTATTAATTATTTCTGACTACAGTGTGGTTAGTGAAACCCATGTCATCGATATGGGACAAGTGTCTGATCATTCTATAGTAAAATGTGATTTAAAAATTGTAAAACCTAAACGAGCTCCTACATTCGTTACATATAGAGATTATTCTAACTTCAATTATGATTCATTTATTAATGATTTGATGACATTAATAAACTGGGGTTCTTTGTACTCTTTCAGCAATGTTGATAAAATGTTAGAATTTTTTAATAATAATGTACCTATTCAAAATTTTTGGATATACATGCTCCCTTGAAAACCGTAAAAGTTACCAAGAAGCCTGCACCCTGGCTTGCGCCTAATATTAAATTCATGATTAAACTTAAAAATAAAGCCTTTTCAAAATATAAAAAATTGAAAACTGTCGCGTCTCATAATGAATAATGAATATAAGGAGATACGTAATTTAGTAAATCGATCAGTTCGAGCCGAAAAGAATGAATTTTTGGAATATAAATTTAAAACCGACCCAAAAACCTTTTGGAAAAAATTAAGATTTTGTAGGATGTAACTAGTATTGATCCTACTATGATTTTTCCAATGTTATTAGGTTACCAGATTTTAAACAGAAATGTGTCATTTTAGTTTCCAAAGCCCACTAATCTATTAGCCGTATGTTTCTAAAAACTTGGTTGCATTGTATTTTGGCTGAAATCTCAAATATTTCTGAGAGGATTTTCAAAATTTTGGTATCATTAGATTCGTATGAAAATGGGGTATTTAAAAATGTTGGTGGACGATTAACTTCCCATTTAAAAAAAACCGAGTTAGTGGGTAAAAATCACATTTAAAAATTTTAAACGCCTCTAGACAATTAAGTAATGCAATCATATTGCTCTTTTTTATTTTTATAGTAACGTAGCACACAAACTAAAATATATTTTGGGCACCACAGCACTCTGGATTCAGAAATAGATTTTTTTAATAAAATTTTTAATGTTTATAAAAAAGTGACCAAAATGGATGTATTGTATTCAAAATTTCCTCTAGATTCCAAAAAATGTAAAAATATATAGGGTGTTTCATTTAAAAATCGAAAGTTGTGGGCATTTCCGGTCAAAATAAGCCCTCGAAATTTCAATTTTCTATTCCAAATATTTTAGAAGATATCGGGGCGAGCGCAATTCGTGACTCACCCGGTAGAAACCGTAAAAATCATCTTTTTTTTAAACAAAAAAATTACAATTTTTTTAGACAATTTTTATTGCCAAAGTCGCCGTAATTTACGTTTCCATGGATACTAAATATGATTTTGACATCAAAATAACCTTTTTTGGCAGTTGCCAACTGTCAAACTGCAATTTGTATATTTCCGAAATATGTAAGAAAGGCTTCTTCCATGTGTAAAAGTACTAAACACAACCTGCGTTTTTGAGGGTACTAAATACGATTTTGACATCAAAATTGCCGTTTTGGCAGCTGCCAATAGTCAAACTGCAGCCAATTGCTAAATTCCAAAATTTCAAAAAAAAATTTGTAATTATCACTAACTACGTTTTCAAAGGTGCTCAAAATGACTTCTATCTGGCTGAAAACTTGTGTTAATCTGCCAGACATTTTTATAAATTATTATTTTTAATAAAAATACATTTCATAACACCTCATTTTATGCATAAAAATTGGTGTGTCATCGAAACAATGTTATTTACATTGTCAGATTTAATTTTGAATGCGCAGTACACACGGGTATGTTAGAATGTAACGGTCGTTATTGAAATATTGAACAAGTTTGTAAAACTTTATTAACTAAGTTCGATATTTTCGTTTATAGTATTTCCTGAAATTTTATTTTTCAATACTACACTAGCATGACTTAGGTCGTACCTCGCCGCTTTAAAAAGTCGAGTATGAGATATTGAAACCGTTTTTGTTTTTTGATGACAGACTTATTTTAATACCTACAGAAGTTTCAAAGTTAAAAAAATATCAGTTGGCAACAGTCATACCTCATTTTTTTAATTAAAAAACGTGACCTCGACGATTGAAAATTAAGTCTGTTATAATAAAACACAATTTTTTGATAAAAACCTATTTTAATTCAAATTCAAATTCAAATTACCTTTATTTTACTTTTATATAACATATACCTGTTCATAAGTAAGAAACAAATCATTATAAATACATTTTAATTTTTTTTTTTCTTTCCATATATTTAGCTTTTCCTACTAACAATTATAAAGAGGAATTTTGCTAAAATTGCAAATGCAATTTGAGTGCAAATATCCCTCTTTAAATACAAGATGGCAGTAAAGAAAGTAGGTAAGAGACCAATAGTTATCCCTTCAGAAAATATTCAAGTTTAGTATTTGAATAAAACCATTTTTTTGTTTTAATTATTGTTATTATTAATGTTATCAATATTGTCATTACTGTTTTAAAGTTAAGCTAAAATAAATATTTTTAGCAGTTAAATTCTGACTTGAACGAGAAAAATATTTAAATTTTGATGAACATACTTCTTAATTTCTCTTTTGTAAATGTTATGTGGCAACGCTTTTATCTGGAGAGGCAGTAAATTGTAAAATTTTGGTGCAAAGTAAGTTACATGTCTTTGAATATGAGATTTTTTATAGAATGGTATAGTTAGTGAATTATTTGTAATTGTTTTTGTTTGATAATTATGAGTTACTGTTTGGCATAAATTTTTAATTTTTGGTAAATAGTTTAGACAAGAACATATATATAATCCCCTAATGTTTAATACTTTGCTTTCTTTGTATAAGAGCTCCGTATTATACATACGCTCTTTATTAAAAATAATTTTTAATATTGTATTCTGACAGACTGACAAATTTTTTAAAGAATGATCATATAAGCCACCCCAAACAACAATACAATAGCGCAGAATGGACTCAACCAAGGCATTATATACCATCCTTATAAGTTGATAACATTTATAATACAGTTTTCTAATTTTTGAGGATATATGATCAGCATGGTTAGTCCATTTTAAATGTTGGTCAACCAATATACCTAAATATTTAATGACATTTGTTCTTTCTATTGTTGGGCAGTTGCATTGGGTAGTGTCACTTGAGCAGTTGTGTATTTTAATATTGTTCTTAGGAGGCTGATCAGCAGTGGTAGTAGAGAATGTCATAAATTGCGTTTTTGCTGTATTAAGACTCAATAGACTGGAGTTAAGCCAAGTCAAGTTTGTACAGTGCCAAGACCCCGCTCCGCAATCTGGTATACTTCTGCCCAAGTTGCGGCATTAAATAAAATAGCTGTGTCATCTGCATATGAGATGACTTTTCCATTTTTTAGAAGATTTCCCAGATGATTAATGTATACCAGGAACAGAACAGGGCCCAACACAGTACCTTGTGGGATACCCGTTGTAATAATTTGACTATCACTCGTAACGTTATTTATTTTAACTCTTTGGGGTATATAAAAGGAATCCTAGACTTTCATTAAGAATTAGAAAAAAAACATTTTTTTAGTTGGCAACGGTCATACCATATTTTTTTAATTAAAATACGTGGCCGCGGCGCTTAAAAAATTAAGTCTGACATAGTAAAAAACATTTTTTCTATGACAGACCAATTTTTATGCATAGAGGAGATCTTAACTTCATTTAAAAAAAAGGAGGTGCTGTTAGAAGCCAGTAGTTGAGCTTGCATGGATGATGTTCATTCAAAATTAAATATGACAAGGTAATTAACAAAAATCTCCAGCCAGACAAGTTTTAATAGATAGGGGACATCTCAAACTTCATTTTAAAACAAAAACCAAGGAGGTGTTATGAAGTGTACTTTCATGAAAAAAATAATTTATAACAAAAGGTCTGTCACATGTTAATTAACAAAAATTGTCAGCTAGACCATTTTTTTCAAAAATGATACATTATTTACCATAAACTGTGTAAATTAATTTTTTTTTTTCAGCTAATTTCAAAAATTCATTCAAAATAGCAGTTATCAAATTATAGTCTGGTGGGCGTAACATGTTCTTACATGCTTTCCAACCATTTTCAGCTCTTAAATTTGAGTTATTCGATGGGGGTATATTTTGTGCCAAGGTAGCTGAGACTACAATGCCTGTACACTTGTATAAAGTGGCATGTCTTAGATTTTGGTTGTTAATAATAACAATCAAATCGTAAATATTCAATAATTAAAATAAGAAATTTTTTTATATATTTTGTTATTTACAAATATTTACATACACATTTATTTATCACATTTTTCAAAGTACACATACAATATTGGGTATTCTCTATTAAAAAATGGTTCATTGGACTCTGCCTCGTTAAATAATAGTCGACTAATTCCTCATCACTTATTTTCGTTATTTCAAAATTTGTCCGTTTTCTGCTCTCCATTGGACACATTTGTTTAGGTATATTTTCTTTATTTTTCCCTGCTTTTAAGTCTTTCTGCAAGATATCTTTTTTCTCTTCCTTTTTCTCACATATCTCGCTTTCCTTTCCCTGACTTTTCCTTACCACCACGTTTTCATATTCCAAAACATTTCTTTGAGCTTTATTGTTAGAGTTTTCTGCTTTCTTGTTATCCTCCTTTAAAAGTAACTTAAATGTTGATGACGTTTGTTTTGGACTTATATTACCTTCAAAGTGTTTCCAAGCAATCCGTTGTGCTTTTGCATGTTTTGCTGTGTCAATATTTTTATCTGGTTTTATGTTGTTTTTTTTATTTTCCCTTTTTTCGCTTTCCTTTTTCCGACTTTTACTCATGACTACGTTTTCATCTGTCAAAACGCGTCTCTGAGCTTTAGCTTTAAATTCTTTTGTATTCTTTTTCGTGCTCCTTTAAAAGTAACTCAATTCTTGATGGTTTTTCAATCGATGGGATAACAATTTCGATTAGTTTCCAAGCAATTGATTGTGCTTTGGCATTATTTGAAGTGTCTTCAGTGAAAGGAGCGAAATTTGCACTCGGTTTATAATCCGCGATACGACGATTTGTCACATTGGCGGCTGATGATGCTGTTGCAGCTCTTCGGGTTAGTAGTTCTTTAGATTTTCGCCAGTCTTCTATGGTTTTTTTTCTAGGTACATTTTCTACTTCACATTTGTCTCTTGAAATTTCAACTGGTATAATTTGATTAAAAGATGCCATTGGATACACAATTATATACACTGGTTAAATGTCAACTTCTTCTAAATACTCGCCTGCATATAATGAAAACACTTTTTTTATATCACAAGACACGTACATATAATGATAACACTTGTTTAGATCACTAGCCACATCTAAGACGATAGAAAGATATTTTCATACTAACAGAATGATTTTAATAAGCAAATATTACTAATGCTCAGATAAACCCCCTCCCACTCAATAATTCACCGAATTCCTTTTCCACCCTAATCTAATCATGACAGGTACCTAGTGTGGATTATTTCATAAGTACCTATTTTATTGTACCTATAATATGCTAATTTCTAGGAATACCTATATCTAAAATGTTATTGTTAGTATAAATTATCTGAATTATGTAATTTACTTAAAATTTATTGGCGATCGATGGTATGTACTCTGTAAATTTAAAATGTCATTTTTAAAACATAATCATCAGATCAAATCAGATGTTTTCATAGGTCATAGATTTTTTTATTTAATAGCAAACCCATGGCATTTTGACTTTGTATGTATGAACGGCAATAAATTATTTAAAATTTATTGCACAAATATACTAGTCTGAAATAGGTAATTCCAAATCAAGTATAGAGTTTCGTTACAACATCCAAAACCAAGTTCATCCTCACCAGAGGAATATCTATACATATAGGCCAGTGAATAGAGACGTGAAAACTAAAAAATTTAACATTAATTCTAACATTTTTGAAACTTAGTCATCTGTTGAAGTACCAACCAAAAGAAAACTATAAAATTTTGCACCTCGATTCAAGGTCGGCAACATTGTTAAAATCGCGAAAAATTAAATTAAGCAATATCTCGACAAACAAAAATGTACCACCGCTGCAAATTTGATATAATTTGTATTACAGTATTCAAAATATAAAAGTAAATTTGCAACACCTGATGACCCGGGCAAAATAATTAATTATCAATAAGTAACATTTTTGCACCAAATTTTGGAAACATAATATTAACATGCTTGCAAAACTACAGTGTACTTGCTAAAATTGCCTTACATGTAAGTGTAAGTTTGCAACTCTATGCGATGGCGGCGTGGTACATTTTTTACAATTTACAACTTGTAGAGTATCATTTACCTAAAATAGATTCCAAAAAATAATAACATATGTACAGGTGGATTGCAAATGATCGCATTCGTAACTGAAATGCGCTCTCCATTTTGCAGCAATCCCAGACGTCGGCAGATTGATAAAATTTGCAACAAATAATTTGTTGCAAAATTTTTACTATCAAAATAAAATTAATATCACTGCAAATTTTACATCGAACTCTATAAACGTTATTAAATGTTCATAGTCCTGTAAGGCGATTTTAGCAGGAACACTGTAGTTTTGCAAGAATGTTAATAATATGTTTGAAATATTTGATGCAAAAATGTTAATTATTGATAATTAATTATTATGCTCGGGTCATAAGGTGCTGCAAATGTAGCTTTATATTTTGATTATTGTAATACAAATTCTATCAAATTTGCAGCGGTGTTACATTTTTGTTCGTCGAGATATTGCATAATTTAATTTTTCGCGATTTTAACAATGTTGCCGACCTTGAATCGAGGTGCAAAATTTTATAGTTTTCTTTTGGTTGGTACTTCAACAGATGACAAAGTTTCAAAAATGTTAGAATTAATGTTAAATTTTTTCCCTATTCACTGGCCTAATAACTCAATTTCGTGTGGTACGAAACATCAGAGGAGACAATTTACTACCGGTAAATAAAAACGATTGTACCCATTTCGTTACTCGAATATGTTATTTTCTGGTAAGTATGAAATAACCACTAATTACACGACTGTCATGTCGGGCGGTGAAGGTGAGTCTGATGACTTTAAAAAAGGAAAAGTGTATTTTCTGTAAAGATTCTATTCGAAATAATATTATTAGATGCCAAAAATGGAGTGTAGTTCTTCATGTTAAATGTTTTGAACGAGTGGCGAAATATTTCACAGCAGAAAAACAAAATTGGTGTTGTGTAAGTTGTAAAAGTCCAGAATTTACAGATCTACAAATAGTTAATAAAGAAAATGAGTGCCTGAAACGTGAAGTGCAGCTGTTGAAAAAATTAGTAGCTGAACAGGAATACGTAAACACCTTGCAAAAAGAAAAAATAGAAACAATATCAAACAGCAAATCCGTAAGTACGTTGCCCATTATCAGTCAGTCTGTGACATCATTATATTTTAGTGATATTATAAAAACTCCACAGTTCTCGCAGCAACGTAAAAACAATAAACAAGAGTCGTCAAACATATTACTGATTAAATCTAACGAAATTAATTCAAAGGACTCTGACATTATAAAAAATATCAAAAGTAATATTAACCTCGCTGAATTAAATATATGTGTAAAAAATATAAAAAACAAAAAATGGATTGCTTGTAAACTGTGAAAATAAAGAAATGCTTAATAAACTGAAATCAAATTTAATCGACAAAGTAGGAGATAAATATTCTATAAAGGAAGCAAAGAAATATAACCCTCGTTTAAAAATATTAAATATAGAAAAAGACTCTTTAACTTCAGCTGATTTTGTTAAAGATTTAATAGCTCAAAATAATCTTTCATGTACCTTAGAAGATATAAAAATAGTAACAAAACAAATTTTGAAATATTCTGAAAATGTTATTGAGGTTTTACCGTCTCGTCTGTGCGAACGCAAATTTTAAAAACTGGACAGCTGTTATGTCGGATGGAAGAGATGCGCTGTCGCTGAACATTTCTCTGTTTGTTTTAAATGTTCCCGTTATAATCAATATGATGATTATAATCATATGAAGGAGGACTGCAAATCAGAGATGGCGTGTCCTACCTGCGCTGGACAACATGAACTTAAAGACTGCCGCGCTCCGTTCAAAAAATGTATTAATTGTGTTAATTATAATAAAAATCATAGAACCAATATACCGGTAGATCACACAGTAAGAGATATTAATTGTCATGTATATAAACTAGTGCTGGAAAATATTATATCAAAAACAAATTTAGATGGCTAAGTCAAATAATAAACAAAAGTAGCACATTTAAATGTTCGTTCGTTATTTACCGGTTTTACTGAACTATGTCATATGGTAAACAATGTATCTGTAAGTGTACTAGCTGTCTCTGAAACACGATTATCTGAGGATATACCGTCTGATGTTGTTAACATACCTGGGTACAGGCTTTTCCGAAAATATCGTGGTAGAGGTGCCGGAGGGTTGGGCTTTTTTATTAAAAATGAGTTTATTTGCCATGTTATTGATGTTGATTTTGTGAATGATAGTGATCTTGATTATTTTTGGCTTCAAATTAAAATCCAAAAAAGTAACCTAGCCTTAGGAGTGATATATTGTCGCCATGCAACAACTACTGTTACAAAATGTATCGAGGTCTTAGACAACATATTGCCATAAATCATAATGACCAATGATAAAGTGATACTTGTTGGTGATGTAAATATTAATCAGTTTATAATGGGTAACCCACTTGCTACTTATTTTGACAATTTAGGTTTCATACAAGTCATAAATGACCCCACACGGATAGCTCAAGACACCGCATCTCTGATAGATCCTATTTTTATAAGTGATCCTAATTTAATAAGCAAGGCTGGTACAGTCAATGCAGATTTAATATCAGATCACAGATTAGTATACTGTAAAATAAAAGTTGCTTCTATAAAAGTTGTTCAAAAAATGGTTACATTTCGTGATTTTAAGCAATTCAATTTAGAAAAAATTCAAAGAAGATTTGTCAAATTTTCAGTGGGATAATATTATTTATAGCCCCGATATAGACCAAAAGGTATTAATTTTGACAAATAACATTACAGATCTCTTTTCCATTCATGCGCCATTAAAAACTGTTCGGGTTATTAAACCTCATGCACCTTGGTTAACCGACAATTTAAAATTAATTTTCAATAAACGTGATAAGACCCTTAATGTTTATAAAAGAAATAAATCTAGTGAGAACTTAAATAACTATAAACATTTGCGTAATTTCGCATTGGCTTCAGTTAGGCGAGAAAAAGCAGCATATTTAAATTTTTTTTTACAAAATAAAAACTGATAAAGATTTATGGAAAGGTTTAAAAATCCTAAATATTCGTTTTAAAACCAACCCTTCTATACCACAACACTTAGTAAATCCTGAAGAAACAAATGATTTTTTTGTATCTGTTTTTGTAAAATCTAACAACTGCACGGAAAATATTGATTATTATAACAATACAAAATATGATGCGAATATATATTTTCATTTTAGATTAGTTACAGTTGAAGATGTAAATAATATACCGACAATATACTAAGAAATTATGATAAAAAGTTTGCTACAGTGTTAATCTCTTTGGACTTTTCAAAGGCCTTTGATACCATTGAGCACGATTTACTTTGTGCCAAATTAAACTTTTATGGCTTTGGGAAAAGAGAGATTATGTTTTTTAAATCCTATTTATTTCATCGATATCAGAGAATATCTATTTGCGATCAAATATCTTCATCAAAAATTGTTGTTTCTGGAGGGCACAGGGGTCAATATTGGGCCCACTCTTGTTTTTAATTTATACGTCGGATTTTATAAAATCTGTGGAAACTGCAAATCTTCAAGCGTACGCAGATGATATACTTCTTCAATATAATTTCGAGGCAATGGAAGTACAAACGGTTTCATTACAAATTAATGAAGAACTTGAGTCTGTTTTTTCCTATGCAACAAAGCATAATTTGAGGTTAAATCCAAGCAAAACCAGTATGCTCCTATTTTGCTCAGAGACTAAACGGGAAGGTATTAATCAATTATTACGCCTTAATATAAATAACGTACCTTTAATTCTGTCACATGAATCAAAAATACTGGGTGTCATTTTCGACGATGGCCTCAGATTTAAATCTCATGTTGGTAAACTGCTTCAAAAATCCTTCGTAAAAATGAAAGTTTTATTTGCTAACAGGCATTTAATAAATTACAAATTTAGGAAAAAACTCTGCGAGTCACTCGTGTTGCCTATTTTCAGTTATTGTGATTTAGTATATTTTCCCTGCTTGGATCAAATGACAAAAAACCGTATACAAAAAGTACAAAATATATGTTGCCGTTTCATTTGCAACTTAAGAAAATTTGATCACAGTTCCGCTGCTTTTGCTAATCTTAACTGGCTAAATATGGAAAAAATTGTTAGATACCACTATCATGTTTTTATTCAAAAGCTTCTAATAAACTCGTCACCTGCCTACCTTAAAGAAAAGCTTGTTTTCAGAACTGCCATACACAATTTAAATATCAGATTTCCCAACACACTTACTATGCTCTTACACAGTACGGCTATGTTCACCAGATCATTTAGTTTCAATGCAGTACAAATTTACAATGCTACACCCAGTAACTTCAAAGATCTTTCTGTGAATCAGTTCAGGAAAAAAATCACATCTTTTATCAAATTAGTAATATTGGTTATATGATTGTTATTTATGTATTTATTATATTATTACTTTTTTTTAGATATGTTTCTTTCTTGGAACAGTTGGAACAGACAAATATGAAATTTAGTTTACGTGCTTTTTTTTTTTTTTAGGTGCATATTTATTTTATTTATTTTAAATATTTACAGAACTAGACCAATCTTTTGTGTAGTCTAGTACATGTCTAGCTATAGGTTTTAGGTTAATTTATAGTTTGTATGTTTAGTTAAGTTTCCTGTCAGCTTGAAAATTCTCACAGAATCGGAACTTTAGATAAAGAAAATAAAAAAATCAGACCTATTCTTGCTAAATTTACTACTAGGGCAGATCGAAATAATGTATTTTATAATAAAAAGAAATTAAAAGGGACCAAAATCGCAATAACGGAAGAACTTATAAAGCCCAGGTATGAACTTTTACAATTAGCTAAGAGTAAATTCGGCAAAGAACAAGTGTGGTCCAAAGAAGGGAATATTTGTGTGGAACAAAATGGAAAGAAATACTTTATGAAGTCTGAGGAAGATTTAAATAAATTATTCTTGATGAAGTAATAAACCGGCAATATGATTTCGTTGTTTCTGTAAATAATATATATATATTTTATATACATATTATTATTATTAAAATTATTATTATTTTTTATTAAATTAAGTTTATTATTATTGTATTATTATAGAACATATTGTTGTAATATGAGGGATTTATATATAGCTTTTTTAAATGTTAGGTCACTAACCCTACATTTTCAGATTTTAAGGAATATTTATTAAGGGAAAAATATGATATTATTGGATTAACAGAAACATGGCTGTCTAATAATGTACTTGATGTTGCTGTAGAAATAAATGGTTACAATTTTATACGTAATGATAGAGGTTCAAGGGGTGGCGGAGTTGGAATTTACTTGAAATCAAATTTAAGGTATGAGGTTTTAAACGACAATTCATGTGAAGTACTAGAGCAACTTTGGTTAAAAATAACTTTCAATAAAAACATATATATTTTGGGTGCATTGTATAGACCACCAAATACTAATTTTCTTAACTTTTTAAATACATGTGAGGATACCATATCTAGCTTAATCCCAATGAGTAATAAGATAGTGTGTGGAGGGGACATAAATATTGACTTGTTAGACTGTGAAAATCGCAAAACTTTACTTTTTAACGAATGCATGGATACTTTTAATCTCAAACAAATAATAAATTCGCCTACACGTATTTCTGGTAATTCTGCGACTTTAATAGATGTCATATTAATTGGTAATGAGATGGACTTTGAAATATCTGGTACTAAAGATGTGCCTAATATGTCAGATCATTCTCTAACTTTTTGTTCTTTTAAAAATCAAGTTGTCCAAGAAGAATTACCAGAGTTTAAGTTAAGAAATCTTAAACGTATTGATAATAACTTGTTAAATGATCTTCTAATTTTAACACCATTTCATGAAATATTTGACATACAGGATATAAATAACAAAATTAGTTATTTTAATCAATTGTTTATAATTTTATTTGACACCATTGCACCCATCAAAAGTATTAAAATAAAAAAAAATAATCCTCCTTGGCTCACAGATAATGTTAAATTAATGATATCTTTGCGTGAAAAAGCTTTGAGCAGGTATAAAAAAACTGAAAGTGCACAGCACTGGACATATTATAAGAATTTGAGAAACCAAACAAATATCGTAATTCGAGCTGAAAAAAAGAGATACTTAGAATATTGTGTAAATACACATTCAGGTAAAACATTGTGGACAAAATTGAATGATTTGAATATTTATAACAAACACAAAATTAATCATATACCGTGCGAACTCAATAAGCCTAATGAAATTAATAATTACTTTTTAGAACACCTAAACGTTAATACTACACCTGACAATAACTTATTACAATTTTATAATACTAATTTAAAAAGCAACTTCGATTCGTTGTTTAAATTTGATTTGGTTCCAAAAAAATGTAGTATATAAATATTTACTCGAAATAAAATCGAAAGCTGTTGGTTCTGATCTGATAAGTGTTGACATGCTTTTATTGTGTTGTCCATTTATACTGCCATATTTAACTGATATTGTCAATACTTGTCTTAGAGACAACGTCTTTCCCGATGTTTGGAAAATTGCACGTGTAGTCCCACTGCCAAAGAAGCGGGATGCAAATTCATTCAGTGACCTGCGGCCCATAAGTGTCCTTCCTGTCCTATCTAAGGTTGTCGAAAAGATAGCAAATTTTCAAATCCGCGGTCACTTAGACAAATATAATATTTTACCTATTTATCAATCAGGATTTCGAACTGGCCACAGTTGTACAACTGCACTAATTAATATCGTAGATGACATATTTGGTGAAATTGATGAAGGGAAAGCTACAGTCATGGTACTCTTGGATTATTCCAAGGCGTTTGACATGATTTGTCATGAAATTTTATTGTCAATATTACATTTTGTAGGATTCTCATCTGGTGCAATTAAATTCATTAAAAACTATTTAAAAGATAGGCAGCAATTTGTTGAAACTAATCACGGTGTATCGGACATGGGTAATATTTCACGAGGCGTCCCACAAGGATCAATTCTAGGCCCGTTATTGTTTTGTATATACACATGTAATTTAACTACTGCTTTGAATCACTGTAAAGTACATTTATATGCAGATGATACCCAGTTATATTATTCATTTGTTCCAAGTAATTTTAATGGTGCTAGTTTGGTTATGAACCATGAATTAAAAAAATTAGTAACAATGTCTGAAAGTCACGATCTAAAAATTAATCCAACAAAATCCTCTGTGTTAGTCTTTGGCAAATCGCGTTCTTTTATTAAAGAAAATATTAATATTTCAGTAAATGATAACATATTACCAACATCTACAGTCGCAAAAAATTTGGGAGTCGAATTAGATACTGAGCTCAAATTTAAAAAGCACGTTACGAAATGTTTGCAAAAAGCATACTCTAATTTGAAAATCTTATATCCTCACCGCCATTTACTAAGTCAATCTCTTAAAATAAAATTAACAGATGCACTTGTGTTAAGTCACTTTAATTATTGTGATGCACTTTACGGTCCTTGCTTAGATATGGTGGATACAAATCGAATCGAGCGAGTGCAAAAATCTTGCCTCAGATTTATTTATGGCATTAAGAAATATGAGCGTATTTCATATAAACTAAAACATGCAAATTGGTTAAATATGGCAACAAGACGCAAATTACATTCACTAACTCTTTTTAATTTCATTTTAGTAAACAAATGCCCACCTTACCTGTACAACAAAATAAAAATTCAGGTCAGATGTACATACCTTGAATCTAAGATTTAAAGGTTTAATATCCCCTCCCTTATTTAAAACCTCTACATATCGTAAGTCGTTTTCTTTTAATATTTATCATTTGTATAATAAATTGCCGCCACTTTTAAAATATTTAAAACCGTCCCTGTTTAAACAGAAATTGAAAAGTTATTTATTAAATTGCTAAATTTTGACCTTTACATATAAGCTATAATACCTCCCTCGTACAGACAACTTATATTTACTTTAACTCACCCACTGTTAATTTAGTATTAAATTTTGTTATTTGAAAGGCTGGAACTTAGATCAGCAGGTTTCTTCGGAGCCATGTTGTTTTCGGTCTTTTTTTTTGTAGTTGTACTATATTTTTATTTTAAGCTCTTGTAAATTGAAAACTATAAACTACAGAAAATAAATATTATTATTATTATTATTATTATATATATATATATATATATATATATATATATATATATATATATATATATATATATATATATATATATATATATATATATATATATATATATATATATTATATATATATATATATATATATATATATATATATAATATATTGTGGCAGTTAACTGTAAGAGTAGCCCACTGGCTAAACTTCGCCGCACACGCCAACATCATTATCAATTTATATATGTGTATATTGTGTAATATACCTACATGTATACTCAAAATAAAGACGATTTGACGAGTTCTGGATAGTTTGTTATAAGGGTTAGAAAAAACTTTAAATACAAAAATTTTAGCATTTCTCTTAAATCGCAAGAATATATTATATATATTTTTTAAATGGACTACCCTAAATGTTTAAATAGAGTTCAATTTTCTGTTTTCAAAAATACGTAATGTCTATGTTTGTTTCAACCGTTTTTTGAAATATTTAGCTTAAACTTTTCAAAATTAAGAATTTAAGTAAATCGCAATGGATACAAATGGATATAAGTAAAAGAATTGATGATAATAAATAAATGATAAATGATATGCATAAAGTCTACTTTATCCTTGAAATAAATTATAATTAAAAAGAGGAATGTTTTAATAATCGATTAAAGATAAAAATTAAAAAAAAGACACTTTTCTTGAAAATCAAAATAATATCTGAGGCGTTGGACCATTATGGATTTTGACCAGTTGACTCCAAAAATGCAAAACCATACAGGCCCGATTTCATGCAAATTGCATCGCAAGTCGATAATTTTGGCTCTTTACATCACAATTGGAACATTTATCTCACATCAAATATGAAAAAATTCTTTCGCCTAATCAAAAGTTACAAGAGTGTCTGTGATATGGGCCACCCGGTGTTTCGGTAATAAATTGTTAATGATTTTAAATATAAATAACAAATTATGGCATACTATCCCTTGGTTTACTCTCAAATTGCAGATAGGTAGTTTTATAGTTTATGTGTATTTTATATACATTTTATTATCGCCGTATTCCTTTCAAGGGATGTTAGTAGAGCTCATTTGCAACTGATATAACTCTAATATACATAACGCAAAACCTAACAGTTTTTGAGATATTTTATTAATTTTTTTTAGAAACTTCCCTTGCCCTTATGTGTTTCAGAAAACATGTCATCGCTTAAACGGAGATTTCTTACTCAAAAATAAGACAAATAGTTACTGTCAACATGGGTCCATTGCTGTTTCTTACTTAAAATGCAGAATGTTGAAGTTTTATTATTTCGGTTAATTTTGTAAAGAAAATATGTACACCACTGACTTCTTTAGTTTTAGATGGCACAGTAATATAGACAGTTAACTGCTGAAAAGAAGTCACCTCTTGATTTTTGTTAGATTTAGGTTTTGTGTTGGAGATAATTGCATTTTTTTATGTAGGGTACTTAATAGCATTATTTTTTTTAATAGACTTAAAAAGACTTTAAAAATTGCATTTATCTTCTACACGATGCCGATATCTAAAAAACGTCAAGAGGTGACATTTTTTCGGCAATTAACTTTCTACATAATTGGGCCAACAAAAACTAAAAGAAATCAGTGGCGTATATATTTTTTACAGTTAACGCAAAGAAAAATAAAACTTCGATATCTCAGAAACGAATCAAAAATGGACATATGTTGATAGGAATTAGTTATATTTGTCTTATTTTTTAGTGTAGAATCTCCGTTTAAGCGATGGCACATGTCTTTCGAAATACCCCCGTATCTTTTTAATTTGAAAACAATAGACGTTCTACCTGTACCTAGTATTTTTGTATTATTTATGGAAGTAAAATATAGTTTTTAAAACTTCATATAAACCTTATTCGAAAAGTAATATATAAAGTAGAGAAGTTTTTAAATAATTTGCACGTTTAATGCATCAAGTTTTAAAAATAAATTCCTATGAATGTTAATCGTACGTTGAAATTTTTTTCACAAATGTAGTTTTTTAGCTCGTCTTTTTATCTTATTAAAGTATTTAACCTAACTTTTGTGACATAACTATGTAAACTAACGTAGGAAACTGGAATATTAAAGAAATTTTTATTATTTTTTTTATTTTAAAATACAGTATCTCAAAAACGCCACTTCAATAAAAATGCAGATCTTGACTATAGATTGTATATAATACACAAGCAAAAATTATCAAAAAGAAAAATAACTTGGGAAATCTATACACAACCATTAAACTTCAGATGAATACCTTTTTACATACAATATAGTGACGTTATGTATTCATTGCTTGTAAAGTATAACGTAATTAAAATAGCTTGCATGCAGTAAAACCAGAATTATTAATCTTACTTTCTAATATTGAAATTAAGGGCTCCAATTCTCAACTTGATAATAGCTCTTCCATCGTAGACTCATTAACTTCTATTTCACAGTTCATAATGTTCATATACTTCTTTTTCAAGTGTAACTTTACACATAAATTATTTCATAATAATCAACATCTATGAATAAAGTACAGCACACACAATTCGACGCGTGGTAGGTAAGGTATGTCATCTTTGTTTCACAAAGGCATAGCATTTTATCTCCCACCACTGCGCGATTCACCTGTTCCATAATTAGAGCACTTCACATTGAGATTAGCAAGTATCCAATCAAGGATAACAGTTATTGGATTAATAGTATGTATAATTCTGCCAACAAAGTTGTTTGTAGTTTTATTCCAAGAGTAGTATCTTATGTCAAGAAAAATATTTAAATAAGAATTTACTTCAAGATGTCCTTATACTTACTCTCACGGTTAACAGTACTCGAAAGAAATGTACTGTTAAGAGTACATTTAATACATACTTATACTTCGAAGGAATCAAACTTATATTGACTTAAAGACTTGTGGTAATAAAACTCAAAAATATATCTGTTCTTGGTTTACAATTGGTATATTATTGAAACAGTAATAATTTATTATGCCAAGTAATACTTTTCTAATCACAAATATAAAAATTCAAGAATAATCGATTACTTTGATATAGAATAGTTTTCTTTCCGTGTACTACGCTGTCAAAGAAGTAGAGGCCAATGATGTAGTTATCATGTTATTAATAAAATCTGCCCAAGCATTTAGAGACCATCTTTCTTGTAATATTATAAGTAAATGGGGCCTTTGGTCTAAATAATAATGATAATTTATGACGATTTACTGTCTCATTTTTATGGAATGTGAACTCAAAAGTCAGTCATCAGAGTAAAGTAATTTCCCTAGAAAATGTCTCTCAGCATTAAGTTAATTTTTTTCACCTTTGGGTGTTACTGATAACTAACAGGATGATTAAGAGTTCTTTTCCGTCAACACATTATTTATGACTATATTCACATTTTAACCTTCCAATAACTTACTCAAAGGTGAAAAAGACGGCCCTCAATCTGATTAATTAGCCATCCACAATGTTCTTTCCTAATTGAATGTGAAACGGATGGAATTTATTATTCTTTAATTAAAATTCGTTGTACTGTTGTTATTGAAATTTCTTCATACTGGCTTAATTCTCTGGTAGATACCAGAGATGGGAATGAATCCTTTGAAAATAGATTCATATTACGGATCCGAATCATCAGAAATGATTCGAATTACGGATATCAGGTTAGGATTACTGAGTGAATCGAATCATACCCAGCTCTGGTAGGTACTAATATTTGGGTTTTCAACCACAGCTGTCATAATCATAATTTCATTTTCCTCAGTTAGAACACACGCTGGTCTTCTATGTTTCAGACCAGTGGTGTTAAATCTCTCCGCTTGATTTGCTCAGCCTCGGCTTGCGCCTCGAGTGAGCAAACTTCTGGGCTCAACATGTAATGTTCGCCTTCTCCTAGTAACATAATATACTATACTTTGATATTAATTGTTATTTATTTAATTGACTTTGTAAAAATTAATTTTTAGGTGTGTGCGACTAGCATCTTTTAAAATTTGTATGATAGAAATGCAGAAATTTAGCTTTTTCTATTTTATGATGGCTTTGGCCTCTGAATTATTTGCCTCTGCCGACCACTGATATTAAAATTTGGTGGGACCTCTCGGATTGCAGTAAAATCGTTCATACTGGTTTGTAATTATTGCTTGTGAATGTCTTTATTAAATTTGGCCATTTTGATTTTTTGTAAGTGCACCGCGGCGCTCGCCGTCGCGCTTTTGCTGCGGAGCGGTTTTTTGATACAAATTAATTTTACTATTTCGGCTTTTAAAAATCGGAGAATTGAGATAAAAAAATTGAAGTTTGAAGTTTTGAATGTGGTTTTTTATTCTTTGCTAAAAAAGTGGTGTGACATGTGATATTTTGAACCCATATAATTTCAGTCTCGGTCATTTTTTGAATGTTTCTAATGGCTGAAGGCGTTTTATGTGATCTGGGTGATTTTTTGGTAACATCAATTTTTCGAGATAATTAAATTTTTTTGTTGAATTTTGGTTCCACAACAGGCAATAACAAAGACGAAAATAAAGTAAGAACGTTTTTTACCAACTTTACTGTACGTCTGAAATAACAGTTGTTGATGAAAAATTGATAGAAAGATTCCATATTCATGCTTCACAGTATGTCTCTTGGTAATAGAATTAAAGCAACAAAATTTGTGGACTACACACGCAACTATAGCTGAACTTTATGTAAGCAAATAGGTACGATTGGTACTACATGTCCTTTGCAGTTCACAAAATTTAGATTCACGGAGAGAACATAATTAGATACAATTCTATTTTGCCAGTTGGAGAGCTATCTGAAGGTGCTTAAGAATCTAGAAACAAAGACTATAAAAATATTAGATTGCATTATTCTAGAAAATGTTCCAGGTCAGCGACCAATGAAGATATTTTTTCGTTCTTTGCTGTACACATCCGATTTATTTATAACGAGCATTAGAAACCAACTTTCATAAAAATATAAAACTCGATGAGGACGTTTTAGATTTACTGGGTGATTAAAATTCATTCCTCATTTTCTACAATGATGTAACAAATTTTTTAAAATCACTTAGTTACCCACCTTTTTCCCCCTCCATTTTTATTTCTTTTATTAACTCTTTTGGACCTCGTGTGCCGTTTTTTTTGCTTCTTTACAGTTTATAGTACCCTAAATTATGAATGAAAATTGCGTGCAACCATCAATTTTTGTTCATTAAGTAATTGTAAATTAATAAGTTGTCAAAATTTGTTGCCTTTTTACAAAAATTCATTTCTTCAGAGTTTTTCATAAATCCATATGGAAGCTGGTAATCAGATTCCAAAAAATCACTAAATACTGCAATTCACAACAATTGGTTTAATTTTGGATTTTGAGTACGCCATATTGGATCTGCCATTTTGAATTTTGGAATTCTGATGTCATATTCGGACTCAACGACCCAAAAAATCCAAGTTTCATAAAAATTGGCACAAAAGCAAAATTCGCGGCTCAAAGGATTAATCTTTATTATTTGTTAATAAACAAATTAATAAAATTTTAAACGCTTTTCATTGCTCACATTAAATCTTAATCTTTTCCTGGTCCACATACAAAATTTTATTAAAATTTGTCTAAAAATGACAAAGTTACAGATTTTTAGCAAAGAAATGTCCATTAGGCACTATTATGTGACGGTGACGTACAAAAATTCGATTTTTCGATTTTTTTACGCGGTAACAATTTTAATCGAAATAAATACATCTCTAATTCCCTTAAGTCGTTCATAGCATGTCAGCGGCCTTGCACCAACCCTGAACATAATTTAACTCATAAAAAAGGTGACCACAAACACCCTTATTTGCGGTTAGCGGTCTGCTTTTATATTAATGAAGTATAAATAATGGAATATTAATAGATTACATGTGTGTACATCGGAAAAATATCCTGGCAACAAAATTGGTTAACGACTAGTTAACTACCAATGTGCCCGTATGTCCATCTAGCAACAGTGGTCGATTATATGCTTCTTAATGTAGCATTTATTAGAGCCCGCCATAAAATATACGCACAAAAATGTATTCCGTGGTAGGAAAAGTGAAAAAAGTCGTTTTGTTTTTGAATGTGTTGTTGTTATTGCATTATTGTTGTGGCCAGACTACACAGAGCATTAACGTCCGTAAGTAATACGTTTCAAATATTTCCATGGTTGCTCACATTTAAATTTATGCATACACTGTACGTCAAGTGTAGTTATGGAACAAATTTAGTAAAATATACAGTGTGTACCAATCTAAGTTTTACCATGATTTTTTTTAGGGCATTAAGCTAATTATTATTTGTCCACTAAATAAAAAAAAATAGCAAAAATGAATTTAAAAATATAATAGTACATAGAATAGCAAAATTAGGAGAATACCAGAAACACGCTGAGACCGTCACATTCCAAGTTAAAAAAAATACTGAAAACGGGATCAGACGTAGAGGAGAAGTAGAGTGACCAGCCAGGTCATTTGACTTGTTCCTCGTAACTTGAATAAATTCAAAAATAAACCAGGCATCCTCTACTTGCGTAGCTTTAGTATTATACAGGGTGCACACCATCTGGTATTTCACACCTAAATGCAGCGTGTTTCACTTCTCATGAAGGTATCTTTTTGATTTTTATTGACCGAATTTAATTCAAATTTTTACCAAATGTGCAACTCCCTAAGACTTTTTTCCCACATGATAATCGTCCACATTTGAAACAAGCCTACTGCGATAAATAATGTAAACTTCAAATGTTCCATAAATCATAGTAAGCGATGAGATGCAGAGAAAGTTTATTAGGAAAAGTTGTTCAGAATTACAAGTTGTGTCCAATTGTGAAAATCTAAACATGTTTAAATTATATTTTTTGTTTCACTTCTCACTTTTATTTTCATTAAGCACTTCACGTTTTTCTTCTGGGAATACTGTCTCTTACAATTTATGACCCAATTAGGATTTTGTATTGCCTGGTCTCTACAGTTTTGTGATGACGCCACCCCATTGTTAGTAAACGTTACCTCTTCGAGGCAAATAATCTTCAAGAAATCTCCCATTTAAATAATTTTCTTGCATTTACAAACAATATTCTAACATAATTCTCTTACTTCACCTTCGGTGTGCAAAAATATTGGTTTAAAGGCGTGTAATTTATGGCGTTTTAAACATTTCCAAATTTTTTAAACTGATACATTGAATTCAGATCATTTCTAAGACTCGTATTGGTCTCTTGATTTAAGTACATTACCGGTGGTAGTATACAACTGATATATTTTCACTTGTAATCTCCCAAATGCTTGAATTATTACCGGAATTTTTTCGTGTACATGAATTTCCGTATAAAAATCAATGTACGTAAAAAATTTCCTGCAATTAATTCAAGCGGGGAATTCGGTAAGAAAATTTCACACCTAAATAAATTAAATAACTACTAATTTCATCTGACATTAAGATTATTCTAAGACATAACAAGGTATAAGATTAATAGACCATGAATGGGTTTTGTTGACAAAATGACAAAAACGCATCGAAATTAGCAGTGTTGTGTCAAAAGTTAAAAGTAAAAGAATTATTTGAAAATGTCACGTTTTGGAAACAAAAGTAAAGAAAATATTAGACAAGAAGTCCAAAATTTAATGCCACAAAATATGGAGAAGTCCAAAGAGAGTGTGTGGAGAAAATTTTTGCAGTTTTGTAATAAAAAAATCCTACGACGTTAACAATTCATCAATTTCCATCGAATTACTCGGTCAAATCTTATGCGTTCAATATAAAGAAGAAAAAACTCAGAAAATTATAAAATCAAATTTGATCCATTTTCCGTTCCAGAGTTTGCATCCGTCAGAGATGCAAAACACAGACACCTACAAATAGATCCCTCGAAAAAGAAAATCAAGCTCAACAGCTTTATCTAATGAACAGTTTTAAAAAATTTTAGAGACTGTGATGAAAATTCTCCAGAAGGGGTGCAACGAAAATTTTTTTATGTCGCCTCATATGACCTAGCGTTGAGAGGAGGGAGAAGGATCTTCAGCTTGCATTCAATATTTTATGGAGGAAACTGATAACGAAGGTAATTTAACTAGACGGATTGAGTACAATCCAGGATGGTTCAAAAAAAGCTATTTGGCTAGTTACAAATAATGAAAATCCTGTTTGCCCTGGTTGGTTGTTCAAAAAATGTTGATTAAAAGAAACAACCATTTAAAAACTGAAAGACTATTTTTAGCGTCAAATCTAAATTGGAATCGTCCTGACTCTAAAGGATGGTATAAGAATTGTCCTATCGGGAAAAATACAATATCCACTTGGTTTAAGTCCGCGGGAGCTAGTATTGGTATCGACATGAAAAAAACTAAAGTGAAAAATAGTTCGGCTTGAGCAACAGCCGTTTCCAATTTGGCAAAACGAGGAATTGGTGAACAGCAACTTATTAAAATAACCGCACACAGCAACAGTCAATCGATCAAGCCATACCTCCAGCTGATTGTTGAACATCGTCAGGATATAATTGAAGCTATAAGGAGCAACAAAGCAGGCATCATCTCTTCGATAAGCGGTTTAAATCATCGATCAAGTATTTATAACAATTGTGTATTTAATATTACAAATAATAATTAAAATAAGTAAAAGTTATCAGTAGGGCTGTCAAAAATGTTTCGTGGGACAATGGCGTACGCGAAATTAACTAATACGAGAAACAATAAACTTACAATTTATAACAATGTATGTAAAACTTACCCTCTTAACTAGCTTGATGAACTACCTTGTTTATCACAAACTGGAGAAGATGTGTGTTTTTCTGCTTGCCAAAAAGCAAATTAGAATCTTTTACACATAGAAAGTTATAAAGGTTATTGTAAACCATTACGCCTGTCAAAATTTTCTTAAAATGTCAAATATCACTGAAACGGCTGGGTTTAGGCATAGGGTATCCTACATATTTTTGAGTCAGAATTTTATGCTCTTTTCGAAAACAATAAAATATATAGGGTAATCTATTTAAAATAAGCAAGTTGGTATCGACTTCCGGTATAACCGGAAGTGCCAGATGCTTGTAACTATTTCAGTTGGATTGCCCACACTGCCATTAGTAATTCTCTAAATTTTAAAAATTTTTTGGTGCGTACTTTTCCCTATATCGATCGATGCAGTTCCTGGTGAGACACCCTGTATATATTTGAATAATTCAACGCCACCGATGAAATAAATATATTTAACCTCTATATCTCACCCACCGGTTGAAGTATCAGGAGTTTTGGATTTTTTCCTTTAGTCAGGCTGCTGAAGATAGATAGATAGGTCCTACATTGGCGGAATATAGATCTGTTCGTAACGGGACAAAATTTCAGAACGATATATGCCCAATAGTGGTTATTATTATTCTGAAGATATATGGATTACACTGATAGGTCTCACATTGGAGAAATATAGATTTGTACATATTGGGAAACAATTTCAGAACAATATATACCCAATATTGGTCATAAATGTCATATATTGGGCCTACATGATTTGAACATTGGTGCAATATTTTGTACTGCTGGGGTAGGCTTGTTATTCAAATATGGGCGACTGTTCTGTAAAAGAGAATATCGTCTTAAGAGAGTTGCACATTTGGTAAAAATTGAAATTAAATTCTCATTTTTTGGATATTTTTACTGCACTAAGAAAAACATTTTTTATGTCATTTTTTAAAATTAAAACAATTTTTTTTTCCAATTGGAACACTATATTTTTTAAAAATTGTATTCCTTTCTCTTTCTTATTTCAGAAATATCGTAGTTTCATTAATAAATAATGCAAGTAAATGTAAAGTTTACGACTGAACACTTTATTTTTACAAAAAAAAGGAAAATGGTAAATCTGATGATGGTGATGGAAATATTACTGTAGATTTTCCATCTAAAATTTGTTCATGTATGCAGATCAAACGATGATGGAAGATAGCGATTAATTCTTGAATATCATTATTTGCATTATGCGCTGGTGCTAAAATATTCTTACAAATTTTTTTACTGAATTTTAAAAGGGTAGAATTAAGTAATTTACAACCTGTTCGATGACTTATGAGGTCATTTTTGAAATCAATAACAGGTACTTTTAACCTTGTAAAATTACTTAAATAAATTTGTAGACTTTGAGTACGGTTTTCAATTAAAATTTAGGGTCACTTGGTATTAAAATTAACGTGATGTGTCTATGAAGTGTGGTCATTTTTTAAATAAATTTTGAGTAATTTTTAACTCGCTTCAATTACTTTAAAACCAGTGGGTCTTGAAGATATCTTATAGGTAAGAAATAAGTACTTTCCGACTTTATCATCAAATTTAAAGTTGGTATGACTTTAAAGAAAGTTATCAAGACAAAATTAGGTAATTAATTATTGACCTCATTCAATTATTCTGCCTTTGAAACTTGTCTATTTTGCTTGCTTGTCAGTTAGGTAATGTGCATTATTGCCATTGAATATGCCATTAACTGAAAAATTTGACTCACTCCACATTATTTTTATTACATTATTAAATTCTCATTTTTTGGATATTTTAACGGCATTATAAAAACATGTTTGTCATTAAAAAAAAATGTCATTTGTTTTCAAATAAAACTATATTTTTCCTAATTATATTCCACTTTTTTTTCTTATTCCAGAAATATCGTAGTTTTATTAATAAATAATTTACGTAAATGTAAAGCTTCTGACTGAACTCTTTATTTAAACAAAAAAAAAAAAGAAAATTTGATTTTTTCTAATTATAACAAATATTCAAAAATTCCTCCACCCTGTTGGAAACATAATAATGCCCTACGCCATACAGACTGAATAACATCCTGCAACACATTTGGACGAAGCATGTTGCAAACACTAAATCTGGCGAAGGTGCCGGAAACATTACTGTAGGTTCTCCATTTAAAATTTGTTCATAAGTGCATATCAAACGATGATGGAAGAACGATTAATTCTTGAATAAAATTATTTGCATGATGCGCTGATGCTCCATTTTGTTGGAAATGTATGTGCTTTAATTCAGCTAGGGGCATACTATCTAGAACTTTATAACCTAAGCATCAAGTTTAAAGTTGGTATGACTTTAAAGAAAGTTATTATGACTAATTTAAATAATTATTGACCTCATTCAATTTTTCTGCCTTTGAGATTGGTACAGTTTGCATGCTTGTTTGCATTATTGCGATTGAATGTACACTTGATATCAAAAAAAAACTGGTGCAACTCTTGTAATCGAAAATCTTAATAGTTTAGTTGTGTGCATATGTCTGTAAATAGGGCTGGCCAAGCATGTCGAGAGGGGGGGTGGAGAAGAGGTGATTTACCCCGGACTTGGGTTTTTTTGGAGGAGATCGGTCTTCTTTGTGTTTTTAAACTTATTAAACCTTTCTCTTTTATTTTATTCAAATGGAATTTTAAAAAAATAATTAGAAAATAACTTTTTCAAAACATTTTCAAGCCTGCCATATTATTGTTTAAAAAAATAATATTTGTTACGGATAATTCTACTAATGGTTGGAATTAACATACTAACTGAATAATGATAATTCTATTTTTAAAATGAGAACACAAAAATACCACTTGAGATTAAAAAAAAATGTAAACAATGCAAACTGAACATAAAAATACAATAAAAAAATAAAATAAATGAACTTCAATTACGTAATACAGAATTAACTAATATTTTGTCATTGCTCCATTAGCGTCTAAAACTGCCTGAAGTCTTGCAGGCATGGACAAAATCAGATTTCTTGCAAGGTCAACTTCTTGCGACAAGTTCTCCCAAGCGTCTTCAATTATCCCTTCGTATTCTTGGGCATTATTTGGATGATTATTTAATTTTCTTATATGTTTCATCATTAGTCCCCATACATTTTCAATTGGATTTAAATCCGGACTTTTAGATGGCCACGGTAACAACTCTATGTCTTTATTAAGAAACTATTGCCTGACACGATGGGCCGTATGTATGGAGCAGTTGTCTTGTTGGCAAATAAAATTATTTTCCGGAAACACCTCTATTACTGACGGCAACATAATATTGTCTAATATTTCAATATATTTAATGAAATTGAGATGACCACCACTGTTCCAACACACACCTAACCCGTTTAGGCTCATCCAAGCCCAGACATTGACTGAAAACCTTCCTGATATTTGTGGATCGAAAGTATATTCTTCGTCGTATCTAGTGGAAGGAGGCCTATATACGCGAACATGTCCATCGTTACAGGATTTAAAAACCTTTTCGTCGGAAAAGACAACTTGTTTCCAGAAGTTTTCATCATTGATTATATAGTTGAGTGCAAAAATAATCCTACCCTGCTTCTTTTCTTCTGAAAGTTTGTATTTTTTTAGCCGCTGAACAACTCTTCAAGTCGTTTGTAGTTTTATTCTTCTGCAAGTAGTAGATACCGAAGCAGGGAAATTTGTCTCTGAAATTGCATTTACTGCAGTCTGAAAAGGGTTTTCTATTAGGTAATTTATAAGATTTTCATCTTCTTGATTATTGCTCTTTCTGGGCCTACCGGAACCAACTTTACGGGATATCGTTTGGTTGGTTTTCCATTGTTTTTTAACACTCATTATCGTGGTTTTACTCACATTGTATTCAGCAGCAAGTCTTCTTATGGACCAACCATCTTCAATTTTAGAAACAATTCGAAATTTTTGAATATCTGTTAGATGTCGAACCATTTTTAATAATGACGCCACTGATTAACGTCAAAATGACATTTGTAAGATTATTAATATCAATCAAAGAACGAATGATTTACATAGCTAAAAGAAAGTGTACCAGTTTTTATTGAAATCAACAGTACCATTAACTGAAAAATTAGAATCATCACTCCACATTCTTTTACTCGGAAAGTCTTTAACGTCTTTACATTTTATGAGATGCCGTTAACTGATTACTGCTCGTCTGTTTTTATCATTTTCATGCATTTTTAGACCAGTTGATAATTTTAACGATGCTTTTTTCTATTATTAAATTAAATTTAAAAAAAGATAGTGAGATAGTAACAGTTAAGAAAAACAAAATAAGAACTAATTATTGCAAAAAATAAAATAATATAAATAACGATGAGAAAAAAATGTATATCTACATAACACGCTAAAGAACAATCAATAAAGGAAACAGTAAGCTCAAATTATATACTAAAAGTTTGCTTAGCATATTTTACCAGCTGATTTTGTGTACAAAGGATTAAATCACAATGTTGACTTAATTTGTTAAAATAATAGCACATACAGTTGGTATTTTAGCAACTATTGGTATTGGCTCGTTTAGTGTAAAATGTGGGATTTTGTCGAGAATGCATTCTTGGAGTGAAGAAATTAATTTGTGAAAGAATTTGAAGACAGTCAATTTTATTATGTAATAATTTGTATAGAAAAAGTAGCATAGAACAGATTCACCGATACTCTAAACTTTGTAAATGAAATATGTTTAGAATATAATTGTTATCCATACCCCTCCCAGGATATATTCCTGTATCTCTAAATGATAAAAATTTTAAAAATTTTCTTTGAACTTGCTCTAACGCGTCTTCGTGAGACAGATAGTAAGAGTTCCAGATTATGGATCTGTACTCAAGTCTTAATCGTACATAAGAATAATATAATGATTTTAAACAATTTAAGTTAGTAAATGATTTACAGTTTTTTATGATAAATCCTAACATTTTGGTTGCCTCTTTAGATTTGATATGTATATGTTCGACAAAATTCAGTTCAGAATCAAAATATATACCAAAATCTTTAATTGTTTGTATGCGCTCTAAAACTGTCATTAATACTGTAGTTGTAGTTAAAGCAATTTTTCTTTTTTGTGTAAGATACTACTTTACATTTAGCAACATTGATACCAACTATAACCTAATAACCCAAGTTGGCCATAATTCTTACAATCTTTCCTTGAAGGCCAAATATTCTGTTAGCATGTGGTGAATGACCCCAGGCTAGCAGAACATAGGAACATTGGGACATGAAAAGTGAATGATAGGCATTAATAATTGCCTTTTTAGGTATAATATTTATTAAACATCTTATCGCAAATATGCTCTTACCTAATTTGCCTACCAATTTGTCAACATGAACATCCCAGAAAAAGATTGGGTCTAAGTAAAGTCCCAAAAATCTACATCTACGTCACTATTACTAACGACTGATCTACATATGTGTAAATATAATCTGTTTGGTTTTATTTTATTCAGAATTAAATTATTACAATTGAACCATGTTTTGGCGTGCACATATAAGTTAGACAAGTGCTGATTGAGTAAATCAAGATTTTCTTTCTTGGAACGTTATTGTATTGTCATCTGCAAATAATATTGTATCCAATTGTACATCAGGTAGTTCAATATTCACGTCAATTATTCAGATCAGGAACAATATAGGTCCTAAAGTCGATCCCTTAGGTACGCCGCCTGTAATGTATTACAACATTTTTTCTAATTTTCAAAAATGATTTTTTTCTTAACGCGGCACAGTGGACGGAAACGCCAAAAAGCTGGCCAAAATTAAAAAAAAGAAATTTTTTTGAAATGGAAACGTTTTAAATCGTTGTAGTGGTACCCCAATTAGAACGACCATTACCGTCCGGGTTCACTACTAGAGGAAATTATTAGTGCACCGTGCACGTGTCACTTGAGCTCGCAACCTTCAAAAATCAATAAATTTTTAGGTAAAATTTCATATTTTGCATAAAGGATAAGAAAGTAAGTCAATAAATTCTAAGAAAATGGAATAGTGGAATTTTTGTAATCAAATTGGTATGTTGGTTGAACTTATGAAATTTTCAGAATTTTTTCGAAAGAAAAAAATTATATTCAATGACCAACATAGGAGATTTTGAAGACCCACGAATACACTTAATCCACCTATTCAATTCTAATAACTCTGACGCTAGAATAAAATTCGAAATTTTGAAGGAAATTGAGACAAAAACGTAAAGGACGTTTTTGAGGCTTTAAAACTTAACAATTATTTTGCGAAAGTCCCTAAAAAAATCATTCATTATTCTGTGAAAATTCACTTATTGTTTTGTGAAAACAACAAAAATAAAGTAATTGAATAAAATTAATTTTCAAAGCATTACAATTTTTATTCCATTCCCTAGATCCTATTTCGAAAAATAACAATATTCCTTCAAATTAACTTTTTTGTTGTTTTGTTGTAAAGTTATTGGTTTTTGGGTTGGCCCTTTTTTTTTTTTGTTAGACCCCTGTTTTCAGATTTTTGAGTTTGTCGTTAAAATCTCCAAAAAAATCCTTTGGTAATTAAAGTTTTTTGATATCATTAATAATAAAGAATCCGCAGGGGGTGTAAAGTCTACAGGACCCACCATGTATGCAGATAGAAAATGTTTAAAGTTAGTTCTTTTTCCTACTTTTTGGAAAAAAAAAGAACAATCTTAAAAAAATCTTAGCTATCTGAGGTAGGGAAAATAATGAAAAATTGATGATCAGAAAATTTATATTTTGCTCATAACTTTTTCATTTTGAGAATGTACAGAGTGGACCAAATTAGATGGGATTTGGGGTTTTCTCTAAAACTATGGGGCAGATAGACAAAAATCAATTTAGTGGACTTAGTTAACTAGACAATGATAAACTAGTCCTGAGTGATATATACATAGATACCTATTTCGAAAACTGAGGCATGCATGTCTTCTTATGCAGCAATGGATTGTACTCAAAAAAAGTGCCTTAAGAATGTGTTACTCGATTTTCGATTCGACATGTGGTAGTTGTGATATAGAGATCATCCAAAATTTTCCAATTTTCCAAAAACACTCTGTAGCTCAGTAGTAGAAATAGATAGACGATCGCGGTTTGCGCCATTGTTTGTTTCTCGAAAATCGAGCTCATGACACCTATATTGGTTTTTGTTTATCTGCCATAGTTTTAGAGAAAACCCCAAATCCCATTTAATTTGGTCCACCCTGTACAAAAGCGAAAAATACCTTCTAAACGCAAATGAAGCTGATGACGGTTTCAATAAATCGAAACGGTTTTACGAAATTTGGTGGTAAAATAAAAATTTGCCTTTAGAGAGTATGTTTTGTTCCAAAAATAAAACTTTTTGGCAAATTACAAATTTCAAGAATTTCAGATTTTCATGATTTCTTCGAGAACAATTTCAAATAGACTAATTTTCTACACATTCTTATTCGTTACAAAAATACACAAAAGTGTCAAATTTCAACATGTGCTGTATCTCTTCATATAAAGGAGATATCAGTGGTGAACAATGAAATTAGGACAAACAATAATTATTTTAAAATATGTAAACAAATATTTATTGTTTTACCAGTATACATAAATGAAGAAGGCAATGAGGTAGCTGATAAAGCTATAGATGTGGCTATGACATACATTAAGAAAAACAATAAGTTAGGACTAAATGTTGAACTTAGAAGAGTCGTTGGAAATAGAACGGATTCGAACACATTTTTTGGAATCATGTAAGTATGAATGTATGAATGAATCAAGATAATTTTGAATGTCACGAAACGCAGATAATTTATATATAAATCTGTACTTTAAATCAAAACCATGTTTCCTTATGCATATTTTGATGTGTTGAAACCGAATTTGGCCATAAAAATTACAGCTAATGCGTCAATTTTTAGTTACGGCACATTTTTAGCGTACAAAGGGCGTAAGAATCACCTTTTTTTAAACAAAAAAATTACAATTTTGTTAAGACAATTTTTTTGCCTAAATCATCGTAATCTACGTTTTAATGGGTACTAAACATGATTTTGACATCAAAATAGCCTGTTTGGAAGTTGTCAACTGTCAAACCGCAAATTGTAAAATTCCAAAATTTGTAAGGAAACCTTCTTCTATGTGTAAAACTATACCACTACCAACGTTGTCGAGGGTGCAAAATATGATTTTGACATCAAAATAGTCCTTTTGGTAGCTGCCAACTGTCAAACCGAAAAATTTGTAAGGAAGACATCTAAGTGTAAAACTGTATTTTTACCAACGTTTTCGTTTCGTTTTTGAGAGTGCTAAATATGATTTTGATATCAAAATTGAATTTTTGGCAGCTGCCAACTGTCAAACTGCCAATTCTCACATTCGAAATTCTAGATAAATAGTTTGAGTGGCATGCAAAAAACGTTCATTAATTTCTTTTTCGAAATCAGTAAATACGATTTAATTATCATAATTATATATCTGTAGATTTGAATAGTACTTTGGCCATAACCGTCAAAGTCATGTTGAGCACCCTCAAAAACGTAGGTAGTGATAAAGATTTACAAATAAAATCCTTTTTTTTTTTTCAAATTTTTGGGATTTAGCAATTGGCAGATTTTGACAGTTGGCAGCTGCCAAAAAGGCAATTTTGATGTCAAAATCATATTTAGCACTCTCAAAAATCTTGGCAGTGTTATACTTTTACACATGGAAGAAGCTTTTCTTACAAATTTCGCAATTTTACAATTTGCAATTTGACAGTTGCCAGCTGCCAAAAAAGGCTATTTTGATATCAAAATCATGTTCAGTACCAATGGAAACGTAGATTATGATGATTTAGGCAACAAAATTATAATTTTTTTGTTAAAAAAAGGTGATTTGTACGATATCTATAGCTAATAATGTCCTGGAACTAAAAATTGACGCAATAGCCGTAGTTTTTATGTCCAGATTCGGTTTTAGCACATCAAAATACATAAGGAAGCATGGTTTTGATTTAAAGTACAGAATTTTTTATATTTTTGTGTGCCGGTGATATTTTCCTCCTAGCTAAAGCAATACTAGTCTACTAATTTTTGGAGGTATACAGTAACGCGTCCTTAATAGAAGTATTCAAGGGTTTGTCTCTCGAAATAACCGAAAATTACGATTCGGTTGGACGAGACAAAAGATTTAGGCAAAAATGTGAAAAAAATTGTAAAATATTTTTTTCGTTTAACTCGTTCTAATTCAAAAAGGGAACAATGAACTGGTCTCAAATTGTTACGGTGTTATCACAACATATTTGTTAAAATGTGTTACTATATTGGTCAGATTTTAATAAGTGTAGAAAATACGGATTTTTTTTCAAACGCTATGGCGATAGAATGTGAGACTTTGCAAAGAAGTATAGTAAGCGGGAAACATTTTTATCTTTCGAAATAGATACCAAGTATATGGAAGAGATATAAATATAAAAGATGGAGGCAATTTTTTTTTTCTAGGATTAGCAGTTTTCGAGGAAATTGCAGGTAAAAATACAGAGGCCCACGCAAACGAAACAACAGCAGAGAGAACAATATAAAAGTTACTAGACGTTGACATAGGTGAAAGAGACTAAGTTGGGACAGTACTTGTTTTTATGAATGAAACGTTACCTTCAAATTGCTTGACCTCGATTCAAGCTTAGTAGGAAAATGCGCCAAATTTAAAGTTAGGTAGGAAAAAGTAGGAAGAGAAAATAAAAGTAAAGTTAAGTTTTTCTGAGTTAATATAAAGTAAATTATTGTACTGTGTAAAAATTCATATTTTTTTTTTGTTGAAATAATGCCATCTGCAGGTGCATATTGAAAAAATCACCAAAAACACAATTATGGGCTTTAAGAAAAAACTTATGTGAATACTAGTTACAAGACATCTAATTAATGTTTTTGAATCATTTTTACTTCCAATTATTAAAATTATCATGAGTAGAGATGTTTAAGAGAGAACATTGATCATTATCAGTACTAGAACAAATATTTAAATATTTTAGAGTTCGCCAAAAATTTTTAGCGTCTGTCTTAAACGCACGTTGTAGATACTCCTTCTTTTCAGATTTAACTGCCATATTAACCATATTTCTGATATTTTTGTATTCCTCATGTGCCTCTTCCGTTTTTAATTTCTTATATTTAGTTAGTGCTTTATCTCGCAATCTCATCATAAGTTTTAAGTTTCCAGTTAATCAGGGAGCTGGAACTTTAGTAATTCTCGCAATTTTGAGCGGTGCATGAGTATTGAATAAACATAAGACACTAATATTGAAGAAATCAGCCATATCATGCAAATCTTCAATAAAATAAATATAATCCCAGTAAATACGTTGAGCGGAAGAAAAATGTCGCAAAATTACATAGAAATCGGTTTCGTTTTAATGAAATTATGTTAAACGAAAAGTCCAGAATTTGTTTAAACTGTAAAAGAAGAATAAACAGAGTAATTGAAATGGAAGATGATGCATTGGCAATCCCTATGGATGTTTTAGTACAGTATAGCACAATGAATTGTCTTGTTTGTCAGAGAATTTGACGAATTCGAATAAGCATTGATGCAAGAATAGACTTTTTCTTAAAAACTGGAATTTATTTACCCTTGGAAACATGATGCTGTAATCAACATTTAACCGAAAATGGATTAATACAACTTGAGTTTATAGACAATCTCATATCTGTACCGCTACGAATAAGCATGACGGGACTAGAAACCGGTGAATAGTTTAGAAAAATTAGGAAATATGCTCAGAAAGTATCATCTTCAAAATACGGAGATGAGGCCAATTTTGATGACGATGACTTTAAGTCCATTACATCTTTAAATAAAAGCCAATTTCGTGAATTATTTCAATTTTGCAATCCTGTACAATATGGCGGTCATTCAAGGAATGTCACAAAGAAACATTTAATAACTTTTTTTGATGAAAATAAGACAGCGATAATCAAATACCTCATTAAAAACACTATTGAATTACTCGTGTCGACAAAATATAAGTGTAGCTATTACCATTGTGAGACAGAGCCTTATGGTCACATTTATACATGAAAACTGATTGTCCTGATGTTCAAAATAAAGAACAATTCATAAATATCCATGTCACCAGATTTTCAACACAGATTAAGAGAATGGGGTTAAGAAGGTGGATCGTGGCTATAGGAATGCTGTTCGATTTCTTGAGTAACTGAATTTAAACTACGAAATTCCACCTCATCTGTTACGTAATTAAAGGCAGTTTACCACAGAGGAAGCGAATCGTTCAAGAGTTATTACAAAAACACGTTGGATGGTGGAATCAAGAAATGGACATTTAAAATCAGTTTTTAAACTTTTTAGGAATATGATATCAATTCAACACTGTGTACACTTGTCAGATTTTTTGAAAATTGCATGCGCTATATTAAACAGATTTCATGAGCCTATTCACATGCAAGATGCAAATAGAGATAACATTAGTTTGCCTCAAACAAGAGTTCAGAAACATCAAATGATTCATGCAAGAGGTCATGGCCGCTAGATTAACTTTTACGAATATGACTTGGAAGGATTTCCTAAACCAAATTAGGATTACCTAAGGCTGAAAACTATAGGAACTTACCAAGTTCGATTATATTCAAGATATGTTCAAGACACAACAAATCGCAACCCAAATAACGAATTTATTCTTCAAACTCAGTTATTTGAACCAGGACTTATAAGAGCAAAAATATTCTCTCGTTTTACTCAGTCGGTGAGACATTTAATTTTTATTTCCTACCTTGAAAATCGTGATCAAAATGTGAATCCTATATCAGGAACATTATTGCACATGCAAAATGGAAGCAAGGGCATTAGGAGTACCTATATGCTCATGTAGCTAGTTTGTTGTGGTACTTGGGATATGCTAGACATGAAAAAAATGTGAAATATCCATCAAATATACTTTTGGGAGTTGTTTCAGATGCGGTCAATAGAGAACAAAATCATGTTGTAATTAACTGATTTGTATTTAATTATTTTAGTATCTTTGGATAGTATTATGATTTTTTAAATACTCTATCTTAGCATTTTCAGAATGGAAAATCATTAACTTATAACAAAACGGGTATTTATTTTTTTTTCTTTTTATAGTAACTATCAAATATGTACTTGCTAAGTCCTAAAATTATATATGTATATATAATTTTAAATCGGGTTGTATTACAACTGATTTGTGTTTAATTATTTTATTTTTAGTCTGTTTGGCACTATTTGTTAATTTGGAAATAAATATTTAATTATCGGATTATAATAATGAATTTTAATGATTAAAACCTGTTAGAACAGTTCTCCACTTAACTTAACTCTTGAATTTTTTTATTGCAATCTCCTTAAAAGTATTTCAATAAAAGCATTTTATTATTATTATTACTATTATTTGTATTCTTAACAATTGTATTATTATTGTTATTATCATTATTTTTATTCTTTCAATATTTTTATCAATTATGTGGCTTCGTGGTCTAGAGGTAACGTACTTGCCTCGAAACCTCGGGGTCCCGGGTTCGATTCCCGGTCGAGGAACTGGGATTTTTCTGTGAGAGAGATTAATCGTAGTATACTCGGATATTGGGTGTGTGTCCATTGTCTCTAAATGTGTAGCCCTCTCCCGCACAAGGTCATTCCAGACCTTCAGGGATAAAGGGGGTTGTAATTTCATGTGGTGTGTTATTATTGTTATTATCAATAGTTTGCATCTAAAATATATTTTTTAGGACTTCAAAAGTTAATATTTATCATTAACAATCATCACCTCGTATATTTTGATTATAGGACACTTCGTTAAATAAATATATACTTTAAAATCCTTATACTAATCGATTTTTTAAAGGATATTCATATCCAAAGAGAAAAATAATATTTTTAAACTATGCAAAAGAAAGAATCTTCGGACCTGTTTTCTGGTACATCCTGTAGGCTCACAAAAATTTCCCGCGTATGCAAGTGTCATCCTGGGTCATAATATATTGTACAAAAAATTTCAGAAAAATCTACTTAACCCAGGATCCCTCTTGTTCGGGTGCCATGTCCTTTACCCAGACAAAATACAGACTCGATGTCACGTATATCAAATGAAACACAACAAGTAGTGTTAATAAAAGAGATTATAATATCACTAACATTTTCTCCATCAGCTTCAGTAAATCTGTGAAACCGAAGGGCATTTCTCTTAAGAAACTGTTCGGTATAATCGAATTTTTCCTCCAGACCTACAATTGTCTGAGAGTTGGTGTCAATCTTGGCACTGAGAGATTTTATAGAATTGGCAACCTCACTCAGTGCCTTCTAACTTTTAAAAAATTTTTGTTCAATGTAGATTTTAGCTGATTGGTAAATGTGAGAAACATACCTTATTGATTAATTTTTCATTAGTCGTATCAGAATTAGAGCCACCGTCCTCGGAGTTGTTAGTAACATTTAATAATATTTTCTACACTTATTAGAATTTGACCTTCATATTAACAAATTTCGTTAACAAATATATAATGATAATGCAGTTAAAATTTGAGACCAGTACATTATAACATAAAGAAATGTCGTAAATAGGAACCTATTCCTTGTCCAAATTTAAGAATATTTTATCATATAAACATTTGTCCTTAGAGCCTTTTTTTCCAAGATACGATAGTTTTATTTTATTAAAATATAATAATTTTTGTCCAATTTGCGCTTTTCTTAATTTTGAACGCTATCAGTTAGAACAAATTAGGATAATAACACCCTAGCTATGCAAAAAATCACGAAATCCTGTTTTTTCAAAATTAAATTTGAATTCAAAAAATTACAAAAAAAATATTTTACACTGACGTGCCATAATTTTTAGCGAAAACGTAACCGGCATATAAGTCACTAATTAAAGTTAAGGCTGAATTTTTTTCATGTTGAAATATTATTTTACAAAATTTCTTTTCAGTATCTTTATTTGTTCAAAAGATATTTAAAGTTTTTTGAAAACTTGTTTCTTGGAAGGACAAATGATTATATTCTTAAATATTGGCAAGAAATGCGCTCGTTCAATCCATTATATTATACTGTGTACATAGTCTTGAATTTCAAGTACCTATTTAAAGATAACGTTTTTAGTATGTTCAACCTATAACACAATGGTAGAGACCCAAGCATTTCCCCATCTAGTTCTTGACACAACTATGACAGGAATTGGATCCGAGACTGTAAAATCCTTCACAGCAGCACTGGCTCTACCAACAATTAGCGCCTCGTTTGGACAAGAAGGCGATTTAAGACAATGGCGGAACATAGATGAAAATGAGAGGCAGTATTTGATTCAGATTTGTCCCCCAGCCGATATTATACCGGAAATAGTGAGATCTATTGTACTTAATCAGAACATCACTAATGCTGCCATTTTGTTCGACAATTCATTTGGTAAGTAGAGAAAATGAGAGTATAGAATCAGTTGAATTCTTTTTCCTCAACAGGCAATAATTGTACTGTTCCTTTTTGTTTTTGTAGTATAATTTACACAAGAAAAATAAGAGATTTGTGCTTTTATTTTTTCTTATAATATGATTACTTACGTTAAAAAGTCATTTAACTGATTTTGTTTCATACAGGCGTCGGGTATATTTCTCACATATATCGACGACCAATAAAATTGCTTAATTTTAGTCACAAACTCCAATGAAAATGCATTATTAGCGGCAAAATTAATAAAAGTGGCGTTATTGCCCCTTAAATTAATTTTTTCTACAACCGAGCGAAAAGTGCAACTTTGCGCTTCCAAAAGAAAGCGCAGAGTCGCACTTTTCCGAGGAGCGAGCGTTTTTTAGTTTGTCGCTCGCTGAGCGACAAGGTAAACGCTTAGCTACCATGGAAATCATAATAAAGAAACGTCTACATACATATACATAAATCACAATTACGACAATTTACCAACTTTAGTTACACAAAGTAATAAAAAATTAACTATTTTTATTCGTAATCTATCGTTTTCGGAAACTTTCATTATACGAAAGGTCGTAGAAATTTATATTTAGTAAATAATTCGCAGTATCTATAAATCACACTAGTACCCAAATTAAATACAAACTACCAACTTTAGTTACGGAAAACAGTTCAAAAATTGGTTGGTAGTAACTCATCTTTTATTTTTTTTACAATTTTGTGCTACTAAAGGTGGTAGAAATAGATATTTTTACCAATTCAATGCTAAAAAAGCTTTCGCATAGCACAGACGAATATTATGTTTTGGACATAGGAGGCCATGCTTGCCGCTGCTGTTAGCAAAAATAAACAAATAATTATTTGATGTGTCAAATCGTTCTTAAAACAGTTATTTGGATCAAATAAATTTATTCTTATAATTATCAGATAATGGAAAGTTTTGAAAAGTATAATTTATGTGATACTTGTAAAGAATTGTGCCATGTTCAAATACGCCATTCCAGTTTAATATACTTAACTGCCCTAATTGAAAACTGCGACCAAGACATGTCAAAGAATGGTTTGTTTAAGAAGATTCAAAGAAGTCTACTATAAATGTCGACCAAATATAACTATTTTCCCAGAGGAAGACTGAATACAATCGTTTCAAAGTATTACATATATGTCATCAAACACAGACATTTAATACCGTTTAATTCTTCACCACTAAAGACATTTAGATTAAAAAATTGCTTTAGTACCTATTAATTATTTATTTAAATACTGTCATCTTATTTATATCTATGTATAACAAAATCTAAATGTTTTTGGAATTCTTCTAACACTTCCTCCTTCTTTAGTAGTGAAAAGCAAGGCGAAGAATTAAAGGGTATTTTAAAATCACCCGCTGTTCACAAAATTGTCGACATCTGTCAAATACCCTCAATGCTTCCTTTTGTGTCAAAAGTCGCAGATACACTAGACGTTTCTTTATTATGGTTTCCATGGTAACTAAGCGTTTACTTTGTCGCTCGGCGAGCAACAAAGTAAAAAAACGCTCGCTCCTCGGAAAAGTGCAACTCTGCTCTTTCTTTTGGAAGCGCAAAGTTGCACTTTTCGCTCGGTTGTAGAAAAATACCTATTATTGATATATATCCATAGAAACGTGTTATTAAAATAAGTATTACTTTTTCGTAACTAAAGTGAATTGTTTTGACGAACGTTCAATTAAAATCATATTAATATTTATTCTGTTGAATTATAAATGTTGTGGTTTATTTGGGAAATAGTCGGATGAAATGAATCTCGTACTTACGATTTTGAATGAATAAATGTTTATTTAACACTTAAGATTTGCTGTTTGGTAACTTCTCTCGACAAATTTAGTTGCGAAATTTGGGCACTAATTTGTCTCGTGGCATTACCAAGTAACAAACAAAAATGTATTGGACAAAATCATAAGTCATTGATATATTATTACTGAAAAAAACTATGTGCTGGAAGCAGAAACATCTAAAGAGACACTGACTGAAATTTTGACAGATTTTCCATAAATATGAAAACAGCTAAATTAACTTAGTCTTTTTAAAAACGCTTAAGTTCGAAATTACAAATTTTATCTCTTAAATCTGACTTCCTAGCTTTTAAAAGATCGCCATGACATAGAAGTTAACACAGTTTATCTGTAAAATCAATTCGAAACGAATTAGACCTAATAGGTTTTGGCAGAATTCTGTAGAATAAAAATTAGGGTGTTATTAAGATTAATACTTATTTAAAAACAAATAAGGTATCCTCTTCTTGGTAAAAGTTTAAAATATAGAGTGAAATAAAAAATAATAACGCTGAAAATCTTTGCTAATTATTATTTACTAATTTTTACAAAACTTATCACTAGTCGAGGAAATAAAGAACTAAAAACGGCTCAACCTCCGAAATTTCCGCAGCAAGACGGATTTTAATGCGGTTTTTTGCATTCGATTCGTGAGATCATCAGGAAATTTTGTGAACTAATCTGATGAATAGCAAATGAAAAATTGCATATTTGCATTGTAAAAATGCATTGTTCAAAGTGCATTTAGAATAATTAATTTGCAACTCGGTAAAAATTGATTGAAATGAGTCCAAATTTGTGACACGGGTGTTTTCGGGGTCGCTGAACACGAATATCATGGCGGCAACGACCTCCGAGGTACCTGGAGCCCAGGATGGACCTCATCTCCTGGAACTTCTTGTGAATTTTTAATACATTTAGTTGAAATTCGTTACTCGGGGGTTTTCGGGGTCGCTGAACACGAATATCACGGCGGCAACGTTCTCCGACGTACCTGGAGCCCAGGGTGGACCTCATCTCCTGGAATTACCTTGAGTATAGCATCATTTTTATACGAATTTGCATATATTACTCAAAATTATTTATTTATATATTATAATGAAGATGTAAATTCAAACAATATTTTTCAAAAATAATTTCTGAAAACTCCAATTGTATTTGTAATGTTTTATTGTTTAAAAAAATACCACAAACTTATACAATGAAAAACATTTATTGTTTAATTACACATTGAAGTTTTCTTCTTCATTCTCTTCGTCTGCAAATCCAATTCCAGCCAGCACAATTTTTGCAAGCAACATTGCAGATTAATGTAATGCAGATTAATGCTATACTCAAGGTAATTCCAGGAGATGTGGTCCACCCTGGGCTCCAGGTACCTCGGAAAACGGTGCCGCCGTGATATTCGTGTTCAGCGACCCCGAAAACCCCCGAGTAACGAATTTCAACTAAATATATTAAAAATTCACAAGAAGTTCCAGGAGATGAGGTCCACCTTGGGCTCCAGGTACCTCGGAGGTCGTTACCGCCGTGATAATTGTGTTCAGCTACCCCGAAAACCCCCGAACAATGAGTTTCAACTAAATATATTACAAATTCACATGAAATTCCAGGAGATGAGGTAGATAGTATCCACCCTGGGCTCCAGGTACATCGGAGGTCGTTGCCGCCATGTTATTCGTATTCAGCGACCCCGAAAACCTCCGAGTAACAAATTTGGACTCATTTCAATCAATTTGTACTGAGTTGCAAATTAATTATTCTAAGTGCACTTTGAACAATGCATTTTTACAATGCAAATATGCAATTTTTCATTTGCTATTCATCAGATTAGTTCACAAAATTTCCTGATGCTCTCACGAATCGAATGCAAAAAACGCATTAAAATCCGTCTTGCTGCGGAAATTTCGGAGGTTCAGTGCTTTATTTCCTCGACTACACAGATAAACTCTGAAAAGTTAGTAAATAATAATTAGCAAAAAATTGTCAGCGTTATTATTTTTCATTTCACTCTATATTAATACTTATTTCTGCAAAATTCAGACTTACGAGCTTTTGAAGGAACACCGATGTAATGGAACAAGGAATACTATGTTAAACATATGTGGAACTCTACTGCAAAGTTATAGAGGAAAACGTTACAGCCATTGTAGATAATATGTGGATCTTCTCAAAATGATATTTACAATATAAATATGATATAAACACCTGTTACCTACACGGCACGTGGCAATCCTTTTTTGCGGGAGGTTAGTTATGTGCGGAGACCCAACATTAGGTACTTCTTTTATTGCACTGATGCGAAAGCGTGATATATTCTGTTGTAATTTGATATCTGCACGTGGTGTGTGTTACATTGATACACTCATTTTTGTGTGTATTTATACTCTTCAATTTTCAGCTAGTGCCACAATAAAGGATGCATTATCGGTAATGGCGATTTGTATAGTTTTTTCCTTTTAAGCAAGTAGCGCATATAGGACATATTGCTTTATTTGACTAACGATTTGTATAATGGTGCGAAGTGCGAGGACATTTGTAAATTACAGCAACAAATGGCGAAATTGTGGATAATATAAAAATGAACAAACAAAACAATATGAGATATATTAGAAGCAAACATGTCGATACTCACACTTACAAAATAGAACCGACCTGTCTCTTCGTCAGGAATACCGAATCCTCCAATGCATATTTATTATTGTCATTATTATCTTTATTAAATTAATAACAATATGAATTTGTCTTCAGTAACTTCAGCAGTATGTTTTTTTCAGTGATGGACCACAAGTACAAATCTCTGCTTCAAAACGTAGCAACGCGTCACGTGATAACCCCAATAAAAGGGGACGGGGCTGAAAATATAATAGAGGAACAACTTCAACAACTGCGAAAGCTCGACATAGTAAATTTCTTCATACTGGCAAGCAATCTAAATATTGGTAAAGTTCTCTCTGCTGCAGACAAGATAAATTTCTTCAACAGAAAATTTGCTTGGCATGCCATCACGCAGGACGATGGGGAATTTAAGTGTGAAAAATGTAAAAGTGCTACAATTATGTTCGTTAAACCTTCCCCTAATGCTGCATATCAAGATAGATTAGGAACTTTGCAGAGAACTTACCAGCTAAATGCCGAGCCGGTTATTACGGCAGCTTTTTATTTCGACTTGGCTCTACAATCTTTCACAACCGTAAAGTAAGTACATATACCGGGTGCAGTGGCAGTTCGTGGGTCAAGAGATAGGGAGGTCAATTAGAAAAGTTTACTGTATTACCTACCTTTTAAAGTGATTTAAATTCCAAGTCGATCCTTTGGTCTTTTTGAGATGCAAAGTGGTCAATTACTTTTTCATTAAAGTCTTTTATCTTCTTTATTAATGCCCTTTCTATGGTAAGCATACCTAAAGAAGATAACCTTTCTTGTCCCATGGTATTTCTTAAAAATTTGTTCTTTTTAAGGTAGAAAAACAACGTTCACTTTCGACGGTAGACATAGGGAGAGTACACAAGATTTTTAACAGTTTGACACTTTCAGTTGTACAAATTATTGTCAATAAAAAGCTGTAACAAAGCAACTGCACCTTCACTATTGGAAAAATCTTCTCGGCTATATAATACTTCTAATTCAGTTTTAAGTTTCAAATGATTTATGACTGAATACTCCGTTTTAACCAATTTAAACATATCGTGTTTTTCCCCCCCCCCCCCCCCCCCCCCCCCGGGGGTTTTGTGGGGGGGAAAGGGAAGACAAACCTTACTAACTTTTTTTTAAAATAAAAAAAAAAAAAAAAAATAATACCCCTCCTTCCCTAATTATAAAAAACACTTCACCATTTTTGTTTCTTTTTTTTTTTTTTTTTCCCCCCCCCCCCCGCCCCCCCCCGGGGGCCCCCCCCCCCCCCCCCCTTTTTTTTTCCCCCCCCCCCCCCAACCGGGGGGCCCCCCAAATTTTCCCGGGGGGTGGGGGTAAATTTCCCCCCTTATTTAAACCGTTCTGCTATTTCCAGTGGCGTAACAATATGTTGAGGAAAGCTTTTTTTATAATCTTTAAATCGATCTGTGTGAAATAACTGAGACACTACTAAATGATTACTGAAGCCAAACCTGTTTTTGATCTCAGATGTAATTATATTACAAACTTCTAATGAAATTCTCCTTTTTGATTCTTCCGTTTTACATCTCTGGGCAGACTGCATGGATGTCTCCTCCAAATAGTTATTCAAAATTTTATTTCTGATGTCCTCAATTTTACTATTAAAAACGCCAATACACTTATTTACTGTTATGACATCGATATTACATTTTTGTAATTGATTGAACAATATATCACAATGAGGCATAACTAAATGAAAAAAATTTAACCACTAAAGAAAATGTTCATTTTGTAAGTAATTTTTTAAACCAATAGCTTGGTTTAGAGTGTTGTTTTCTGATTCATTATCAATGATTTTTTCTAAACAATCTAATAATTCTGTTCGATAGGTATAAATAGTCTCTATGCACTTTGTATTAAAATTCCATCGTGTTGGAGCCGCTTTAGGTAATCTCACCTTAACAACATTATCTAACACGGCTGTTCTTTTTGGCGATTTTCCAAAGAATGAAGAAAAGCTATGTAAATTAGCAAAAAAAAAATTTATTCTTTTATCCTGACTTGATGCTTTTTGTAAAATTAAATTTAGTTGATGAGCGTAACAATGAATAAAATTTGCTGAAGGATAACTTTTTTTAATTTTGGCTTGTACACCGCCAAAAGCAACACTCATTACTGATGCTCCATCGTAACTTTGTGCTATCAATTTTTCAGGACTTTCATTAATTTTCAGACATTCTAACTCTTTTAAAATTACATCTGTCAAATGCTGTGATGTCGTTCCTTGAGGCTGAATAAATTTCCAAAATCTCTCACATACAACACCGTCTAAAACGCATCTAAACACAAAAACTGCTTGTACTTTATTGGAACTATCTGTAGTTTCATCCACTTGAACTGCAATGAAGTCAGATTGATTTAGAAACGTTTTCGTTGTAAGCTTTTAAACTTTTTCTATATGCACTGTCTAACTGCATTCTAATATCAACTGTACCAAGTGTTGCTAGACTACAACAATTATTCATATGACTTGATGCGAGCGAATGTTTCGGTACTTTTATTTTTAAATGTTTCAAGTCAGTTACACCTATTTTGGACCATATAGGATCAGGATCATCACCAAATAACAGGCATGGGAAACAAAAAAAAGCATTTTTTACTCGCATCCGCAAATCCACCCGGATAAATCGTACATTGAATTTCGAAAATACCTATTAACTTTTATTTTATTATCAAGAGATGTTTGCCTTATCGTCATATTAGGTTTTGGACGGCCACCACCTTTGAATTTCACTCGGTCTTCATAACGCAACTTATGTCCATCTTTCAGTTTTAATATATTTTGTACCACACTATATTTAATAGTAAACACCAAAAACACTGTTTTACTTAATTTCACAAGTAGAGATTTACTAATAAAATGTTCACAAACAAAAACATTAAAAACAACTCGACAGAATTTACCGACCAACGCGTACCTAATCAGCATTAAGACATATGTGTAAATTTAGGTATGTAATCATATGGGAGGAGGGAACAAAAGGGACAAAGCTCATATTTTAAAAAAAATTCTTGAAATTGAAAAAAAATGGAAAAATCCCCATCATTTAATAAATTTTAATTAAAATAAATCAATTAATTATAAATATAATTAAATTTAATTATTTTTTAATTAATTTAAACAAATAAAAAAATATTAATTTACTTTAAATTTAAAATAAATAACCTGGGGGCACAAATTTTTTCCAACTTTTTTTATTAAAACTTCCTCTTTTTTTGTTTTGCTCTACTCACAGAGAACCTATGTAGTCTGTGGCTCTACTGAACTTCGTGCGAATCGTGCGTTACAGTTTCCGTAAAATGTGTCAGGGACATTGTCCCCGCCAGTGTTTTTGTCTCTTTTTGCTTTCTGACGATTCGGCAATAAGTCTATTTCACTTTAATTCGTTGTAAATTCGGTCCGTAGCTAGCTTTTGAGGACAAGTTGTGGATTGACCCAAGATTTTTAAATTCGATAAATGAATAATGTAATGAATATGAATGTAGAGGCTCGGTGCTCGAAGGGGATACGAAATTCTGCGATCTAGATATTTGAATAGTATTGTGCATAGAATGAACTAGAAACTTTAATATATTTTTTAAGAATATTAAAAATATATATATTATATATTTTTAAACTTCAGAAAATGAATAGCTCTAATTTTTTATTTGTATGTGGGAGGTCATTGACCAAATGACCCTATAGAAGAACCGCCAGTGACCGGGTGTCAACGAAATCATGTTGATACATGGTTGATGCCAGCCATTTTTATAAAAATTGGAATAAAATTTTGAAATTTAAAACTTACGTATAAGAAGTAAATGGGGTTATTTGACGAACATATATTATCAATACCACTTTCGGTTTCACCGGAAGTGCCATCAATTTTAAATATTTATATCGAACTCCCTATATATTTTAACATGCATGATGATGTATTAATTACAATATAAATCTAATATTTACACCTACACGGCACGTGGCAACGCTTTTTTGCGGAAGGTTAGTTACGTGCGGGGACCCAACTTTAGTATTTTACGTGCTTTAGTGGTTATTTTCAAAAAAACCTTTTTGGGAGTTTGACGTCATTTTGTTTTATGTTACCACTACGGTAGCCTTGAGAACTTTTTTGTATAATTTTTTACTACCAAAAACCTACTTCTATGCAAAATTTCACGTGAGGATTATTTTATCCCAACTGCAGCCATTATTTTTTTCTCTGAGGACTGGTCTATACAGGGTGTCTCACCAGGAACTGCAACGATTGATATAGGAAAAAGTACGCACCAAAAAATTTGTAAAATTTAGGGAATTACTAATGGTTGTGTGGTCAATCCAACTAAAATAATTACAAGCATCTGGCACTTCCGTTTATACCGGAAGTCGAATCCAACTTGATTATTATAAATGGAACACCCTATATGTTTTAGGGTTTTCGAAAAGAGCATAAAATTCTAAGTCAAAAACTTGTGGAATATCCTATGCCTAAACCCAGCCGTTTCAAAGATATTTGACATTTTAAAAAAATTTTGACAGGTGTAATGGTTTACAATAACCTTTATACCTTTCTTCATGTAAAAGATACTAATTTGCTTTTTTGGCATGCAGAAAGACCATAAGGCGAGCTATGCTCTACAGTTTAAAGAAATTCAATAATGATATACCAAGTGTTCCATTTTTGACGTTACATTTTGTAAATATCAAACCGCGAAAACTTGCTTAAGTCAAATGGAACACTCTGTGTTTCTTTACATCAAGTTATGTATAATTAAATTCCTTTTTCTCTGATACCAGCATTGTGGGAGTTTAAGTTACAATTTTTTGAAATATTTGCAATTTTAGAAATTCTAGAATTTTTTAGTAAAAATTTTATCAAATTAGCCATGATTAGAAACAATCAGTAATGTCAGTCATTCTCTTATGTCAAAAAATGCCACCTCGTTTAAATTACACCCACGAATTTGAATTTGTTAATTATTTATGGAGAATTTGATAAAGTAATATCAAGAACTTGTAGTACATTTGCTACTCGATATTCACATAAATAAATCATCCAAAGATGACAATTGACAATTTGAAACCCAGTGCGACAACACGAAATCACTAATTTTTACCAATAATAAATTGAAATGTAACTAGATTGCCCACAGTATGGCGGCTTCCTACACAGGGATATCTTCACAAATTCGAACAATACCAATTTCAGATCCAGATTACATTAAGAAATTCGTGGTTGAAGTGCATAGTCTAAGGAGGATTTATTAGGGACCGTTTTGCAACAAGCTCTGTGGAAAAAACATGCCGAAATTGTCACATAATTTACCTAGAAGGCGTTCCTTCGATATCGACCTTTATTTTTTTTTAGAGAAATGATTTCTAACGGGGAGTGGAAGAACAATGTCACAAATTTCATTACCTGTGATGAATACGATGCAAAAAATAGTCTGAAGAGAATTGGTTTGAATTTGAGGAAGTTTTTTAAGGTATGAGTCTTACGATTTGACTAATTTTAATGGCTTGTTTTCTAATGTTGTATGTATTTAGGAAAGTACTGAAACTCCAGCCTATGGCCCCATAGCGGTGACATCCAACGGTCTCAGTTTTATGGAGTTTCAGATGCAGATTACCTCTGTTGGAGTGCGGGAGGGTGCCGCTGACAAATCCACTACTTTAGGATCGTGGACAGCAGGTTTCGACAACAGCATGAACCTGGTGGAACCCCAGATTATGGCAAATATGACTGCTGATGTCGTGTATAGAATCGTCACTGTCGTAGTAGGTATTTTAAAAATACTGAGTGATAAAATAGCCAGATTTTTATATTGTCATCAAGTTTACACAAAGTTAACTATTAAAGCTTCATTTACATAAATAATCTTAAGATAGTCTGAAGTTTAGACAGGATTTTGTATACAGGATGTAACAAAAAAGCTTGTCATATACTCAATGGCAGATTCTAGGCAACAAATAGTGACGATATGACTTAACTTACCTCTATGCGAAAATGCTTTCAAAAATTTGTATGGACCTTTAAAGTCGAAAATAAAAAATGGAAAATTTGCTCTAACTCTGGAGTCCTTGTAAGATATCTTCTTTAAATTTGGTACAATATAGCACTAGTAGTAGTTTAATATTTTAAGTAATTATGATCAGTCTATCTCGATTCAAAAGAAGAGAAGTGGGGATCGTGTGACCCATTTACCCCACCATTTTTTTATGGGCACACCTACAGCAAACAAATTAATTTTTTTTGAAAATAAAATTTAATTTTAAAAGTTTTTTTTACTCTTGTCTTTTCTCCTATGTGCTTTAATTTTCAAGGAAAATTAAGATTAAAATGTAAATCCTGCAATTTTGCATGTAATAAAATCGTTTAACCTTTCGATAACTTAATAACTTCAACCATATTATGTGATGAAAATAGTTCATGGTATACCAAAATTTTCATAATAATTAATAATAATAATGTCTTATTCACAGACATTTCTTTTGCAAAATCTCAGAATCTGTATGTTTATTTTACTGATTAGTAAAAAGAAATAAGAGAAAATGTACAATAACTAGAGTAGGTGCGTTGGAAAACAACTGACAGTCGCTGATAGTAAACATTGTTTTGTTTATGTCAAATTGTTTACTCATTTCTTATTAATACTGCTTCTTAGTTAGTGCTCAATTTTCTAAAAAAATAAAATGGCAAATTACATTTTTGCAGAGATGAATGATATGCATTTAGTATTAGGTAAGTTGGGATATTAAATAATTTAATTATGTATCATTAAAGCATCCGATTTTAAGGTGAGTGCTATAGCAATGGAGCTCTTGCAGCTAAACGTTACGCTGCAAAATACCCGAATAGGCACACACCAGATCGACGTACTTTTTTGGCAGTAGACCGTAGATTAAGGGAAAGTGGTAGCTTTAAAGAATTCAGAGTAGGAAACTGTGGGCGACCTCGAATACGCGAACCCGACGCCTAGGAAAGGGTATTATACCTCATTGACGAAAATCCTGATAGAAGTACTAGACATTTAGCGGCTGAGGTAGGAATGTCATATATGGCAGTCTGGAGAGTGTTACATGAACAACAGCTGTACCCCTACCATGTTCAAACTGTTCAAGCATTACAACCAGGACATTATGCCCCTAGGCTTATATTTTGTAGATTGTTGCGACAAAAGAATTCAGAAAATGGTAACTTCGTTAAGAGTATTTTGTCAACGGATGAAGCTACTTTTACTAGAAATGGCGTGACAAATCATCACAATTCACATTTATGGGCCGACGAAAATCCGAGAGCAAAAAAAGAGACGCATTATCAGAACAATTTTTCAGTTAACGTATGGGCAGGAATTGCGGACAATTTTTTAATTGGTGCATTTTTTCTACCACACCGTCTGGCGGGGACAGAATATTTAAATTTTCTCCGAAATGATCTTCCTAATCTCCTTCAAGAAGTACCATTACCGATACAAGAAAACATGTGGTTCCTTCAAGATGGGGCACCCCCACATTACAATCGTGAGGTCAGAAACTTTTTTATGGGAACAATTTCCAGAACGTTGGATCGGGCGAGGAGCAGATGCACCCATAAAGTGGCCTGCCCGCTCGCCAGACTTAAACCCCCCTTGACTTTTGTTTTTGGGGTTATATGAAAGAAAAGGTCTACTTTGTGCAAGTTGATAGTGTCGAACATCTCAGAGAGAGAATTATAAATACTGCAGATAGTTTTCGCTAGAAGCAGCAAATTTTTAATAAAATCAGATTTTCATTTTTGAAAAGATGTGTTAAATGTATTGATGAAGGCGGATGTCACTTTGAGCTTTTGCTAAAGTAATAAAATCAAGCCTGAATAAATTTCTGTTCAATTTATGAAATTTTAAATTATTTAATTAGGTAATTGTGTTGTTTATTTATTTATAAAGTAATTATTTAAAATAAATTGTTTACAATAAGTTCCAACAAAGTTATTTTGTTAAAATTAAATTGCTTGTTTATTCAGAGGACACTATTTCATTCGATTTAAAAAATTTATTCAATTCTGCTTTAGAGTCTTTTAATTCACAATTCCAATAAGCTAAATGCTTGAAAACTAAAGCACGTAGAAAAAACAGGTAAGAGTAAAAAAACTTTTAAAATTGAATTTTATTTTCAAGAAAAATTAATTTTTTGCCATTGGTGTGCCCATAAAAAAAATTTACCCCCCGTAAATGAGTCACATGACCCCCACTTCTCGTCTTTTGAATCGAGATAAACTGATCATAATTACTTAAAATATTGAACTACTACCAGTGCTATATTGTACCAAATTTAAAGAAGATAATCTTACAAGGACTCCAGAGTTAGAGCAAATATTTCATTTTTTATTTTCGACTTTAAAGGCCCATAAAAATTTTTGGAAGCATTTTCTCATAGAGGTAAGTTAAGTCATATCGTCACTATTTGTTGCCTAGAATCTGTCATTGAGTTTATGACATGTTTTTTTGGTACACCCTGTAGTACAAGATCCTAAGATCGACCTTCACCCATCAGTTTATACAGATACAGATGGGTGAAGGTCGATCTTAGTCGACATCTTGATCTTAGACTGTAGATAATGCAAGTCAGAATATTTTACACATTCTGAAAACTACCTAAGTAAACGCTATGGCCTTTATGAAAACCTTGCTAAATTGCTATATTTAATTTCTAGTTCTATAAGTCCTGAGATAATCAATTCTGGATTAGATATCCACACACTTAAATATGTTTGTTATTACATTCAAGAAAATTATTTCTCCTGTGTAAATTTATTTGTTCGAATTATAACTTCCTTCAACTTAAATACATTTATTCAGTTTGATTGAAACACGCTGAAACAGTTTTGTCTACACAGGACGAAAATTTACTTAAAACATCTATCAATTAATTAAACGCGTTTTAGTCAGACAAATTTTATTTTAAGTTTAAGTAATAATTTATCTTAAAATGATGCAGTTAATGAATTATTTAAGTGACAACCATAATAACAAAATAACTTCAAGGCATACTTCGCACAATTAAAAAGTTTTAAAAAAGTTGATTGAGGAAGCCGTTACTATGTGGTAGTTCGATATTACAAGAAAACGAGTAAAACACTACTATTCTCCAATGCATTAACAATAAACATATTACGTACACATTAATTATAGAAACTGAAATAGCTTCAAAATACAATAAGTATTTATTCTTTCAATATTTTTATTAATAGCTTGCATCCAAAATACATTTTTTTTAGAACTTTAAAAGTTAGTATTTATCATTAACAATCATAGTACCTCGTATATTTTGATTATAGGACACTTCGTTAAATAAATATATACTTCAAAATCGTTATACTAAACGATTTTTTAAAGGATATTCATATACAAAGAGAAAAATAATATTTTTAAACTTTACAAAAGAAGGAATCCTCGGACCTGTTTTCTGGTACACCCTGTGGGCTCACAAAAATTTTCCGCGTAGACAAGTGTCAAAATATATAGTGCAAAAAATTTCAGAAAAATCCACTGAAACCCAGGATTCCTCTTGCTCGGGTGCCATGTCCTCTGTTTCTCCAGTGTCTCATCGATCTAAGTGTGTAATTTGATTTGTCAGAATGATTTCTGTAATTTATAATGAATATCACCAAAGGATGTTACAGAATATATATGTTTAACGAATTTGAGGCAATATATAACATGTTTCAGCAAGAACCCTTCATCTACAAAGACGAAACAGCCCCCAAAAAATTCAAAGGTTACTGCGTAGACCTAATCGAAAGAATAGCAGACATATTAAAATTCGATTATGAAATATTCGACGTGGACCACTTCGGAAGCATGGACGAAAATGGAAAGTGGAGCGGTTTAGTTCGGGAATTAATGGAGAAAAAGGCAGACATAGGTTTAGGTTCTATGTCCGTGATGGCGGAAAGAGAAAATGTAATAGATTTTACTGTGCCCTACTATGACCTCGTGGGGATTACTATTTTGATGAAGTTGCCGGAAACACCTACTAGTTTGTTCAAGTTTCTGACCGTTTTGGAAAACGAGGTGTGGCTTTGTATTTTGGCGGCCTATTTCTTTACAAGGTAAAATAATAAATAAAATATTAGAGTGTAGAATACAGGATGCTCATACATACAGTGTGCAACAAGTGTAGGTATGAACCGGTCCAAATTAAATCCAAATAGGTAAACGCCTAAAATAAACAAAATTTGGACGATATATTTACTCACATTATGACGTCATTTTGAAATTTGTTATTCTAAAAGATATAGGATGGAGGTAATTATTTTTTAATGACAATAGGGGTGGTTTTAATATTTTCTGAGAGTATTTTTCTGTTCCAAAAATGTAATTTAAGTGTGAAATTGTATAAGAAAATATATGAGAAGGTAATTATTGAAATTCTTAATTTTGGACCAAAAAATTTATATCAAATGAAAATAATGGCTCGTCGTGAACTTATGCTCTGTGCAAAAAATTTGATATGTTTTACTTGGCCAACTGAATTTAGCTGACTATAAACTCTTTTGTAAAATAAAAGTTGTGACACGCAGTAACTTGATAAGAAATATATTACAAAATATTTTTTAGCTTTTTGATGTGGGTGTTCGATCGTTGGTCGCCTTACAGCTACCAAAACAACCGGGAAAAATACAAAGACGACGAGGAAAAAAGGGAATTCAACTTGAAAGAGTGCCTTTGGTTTTGCATGACGTCATTGACACCACAAGGAGGAGGCGAAGCTCCCAAAAACTTGTCAGGACGATTAGTGGCAGCGACTTGGTGGTTATTTGGATTCATTATCATTGCTTCGTACACCGCAAATCTGGCTGCCTTTTTAACCGTTTCCAGGTTGGACACGCCAATAGAATCTCTGGACGATCTTTCCAAACAGTATAAAATACAATACGCACCATTAAACGGGTCCTCAACACAAGTATATTTTGAAAGGATGGCCAATATCGAAGCGAGATTTTATGAGTAAGTAGTTATATTTTCGTACTATCAAATAGTTGCGTTGCATTTACGGATACAGGATAGTTGTTAAACCCAGTTTTAAATTGTCACAAGTTATTACAGGGTGATTAAGAAATAAACCGAAGAAAAAACCATATTTATGTATCAATACACTAACGACTTTTCCAAATTATGAAAATAATCGGTACGATACATTTCGAGAGAAAAACTTTAAACTTAAACGGTTAAACCCATACCCGCTTATAGTTTACTAAACCGAATTTGGATGTCAACTGATTGAAATCAATGACAAAACTTTTTTATGCAGGCAAAAAAAAAATTATCAACAGTAAAAGCACAAGAGCTTTTTTTTATCAGATAAATTTCTCTTTGTAACGAAATAATTTTGCCAATCAGTAATTTTATAAGAAAAACTGACATGAAAAAATCGCGAGACCGCAGGTCGAGCGATTTTGTCAAATGTCAGTTTTTCGAGCAAAATTACTGATTGGCAAAATTTTGAGTTAAAAAGAAATTTATCCATAAAAGAAAAGCTCGAGTGCTTTTTGACAAGATAAATTAACGACAGAATATGTGAACGAACAACAACAATAATTATCTTTATTTATACAATTATTTAAAGGAACAGTTATTAAAAATACAGTTGTTATAAATTGTTATATATTTTTATCGGTGATAAAAAACGATGCACCTTTTTTATCGCTGTCAAAGTGACAAAAATGTGCTGTCAGATAGACTTTTTCATATAGGAGTTAATTTATCTGTATAATTATGCAATTGCATGATTATGTGTATTTCTTTTCGGTGATCGATATATTGTCGATATTACTGGTTTATTGATCTTGTTTGATAATAATTCGAAGTTAAACGTAAACGAAAAGTAATAATAATATGGCTCTTACTTCAAGTAAAAAAAATGGTCCTGGTGTACGGTGAATCAGTGGCGGCTGGTATGGATTTAGGCTATACCATATCTCAATATTGGAGCATGGAATCCAAACAATATTTTAAGGCACGACTATCAGCACTGAATGAGGAAATTTTGCAGAAAAAAAAATTGAAAAAAAAATGAGAAAAAAAAGTTACAAAAATGCGCTGCCGACGCAGATTATTTCTAGACTATTAGTAAAATATTTGCAAACTATTTTTTTTTGTAATCAGAAGGAAAATTTATCACCGTGTTTTTTTTTGGTCTTCGAAAATTTTTATTTATGACATTTTGAAATTTAAGTTCTTCATTGTGTAAATTTCAAAATGTCATAACTATAAAAAATCAAAATTTTCGAAAACAAAAAAAAACGGGATGATAAATTTTCCTTCTGATTACAAAAAAAAAAATAGTTTGCAAATATTTTACTAATGGTCTAGAAGTAATCTGGCTCGGCAGCGCATTTTTTAAACATTTTTACCCAATTTTTTGTCCATTTCTTCATTCAGTATTGGTAGTCCTGCCTTAAAATATTGCTTGGGTTCCATGCTCCAATACTGAGATATGGTATAACCTAAATCCACCAGCCGCCACTGCGGTGAAGCGCTATGTATATGTATCGTGGCTCAGAAACTAGGCTGAATGGTTCTCTACACATCGTTATCCCAATCACGAAACATTTCGCAGTGTAGTGCAACATCTTCGAGTTTTCAAAGCATGCCTTTGAATGCATTCGAGGAAAATAGTTCAGTAAGCAACACAAGGCTGATTTGCAGTTTCAAACTTCGAAGGCCACAGTACGGGAGCAGAGCTTACATCCCTATCATGTTCAATCTGTACGAGCCCTGCATCCAGAGGATATCCGAGGTGCCTGCAATATTGTTGGTGGCTTGTGTAAAGAATTATTAACCATCCTAACTTATTTCGACTGGTGTTGTACACCGATGAGGCTACATTCTTTCGACTAGGGATATTTAATATTTATAACAGGCATGTCTGGTCTGAGAAGAATCCTCATGCCGTGCAGGAACATAGATTTCAGAAGAAGTTTTTATGCAATGTATGAGCAGGAATAGGAGATAATTATTTAATCGAACCCCACATTTTACCAACACGCATAGGACTGCAGCACACTTACAATTAACACCTTGCCCGTACTCCTCGAATATACGTCGGGATGGATATATGATGTGGTTCTTCTTAGATGGTGTCCCCATACAGCGCCGGCCCTAGTCTTTGATCAGGGTAGAGCGAGATTGTTTTTCGGCGCCCTTTGGTCGACGCTTTCACTTCACGTTAATTCTACTTCGGTTTTACGTTAAATAAATAATAATTCCAAAGTTTTCAAATATCAACACTTATTGAATTTAAATTAAATTAAGTAGCTCTAATTAGTCTACTTCTCAAAAGGCGCCATCAAAATTTTATTTTGCGCTGAAAATTATTTTTCGCGTTTGGCTTCTTGGCGCACCTTACCATCTGGCGCCTAGAGCGACCGCTCCTCTCGCTCTACCCCAGGGCCGGCCGGCGCTGTACCCATACACAATGCTTGCAACGTACGGAACTAGTTTCCTGAGAAATTCTTAGCAGGTAGATCAGAAGAAATGGACCAGTAGAATAGTCTGCTTGATCTCCAGACATAACTCTCTGCAATTTTGTTTTATGGGTGAACGTGAAACAACCGATTTATTCAACAACAATTAATACGATCGAAGAACTATAAGTCAGAGTATAAAATTCCGCGGATAGCATTCACCAAAATGGTGACGATTTCGAAAAATTCAGGCAGTCTGTTGCAAAAAGGGCCAGACTTGTGTAGAAAATCAGGGATAGCATTATGAACATTTTGAAAACAGCGCTATACAACTGCCAAACAGACTTTTTTCCTAATTACATCGCGAAATATTCTCGCATGTTTTTGAATAATTTTGAAATGTGATAGTTTTTATGTATAGTTAATTTCATTTATTTGCAAAATAAAAAACATCAGCTTCTTTGACGGCGGTAAAAAGATCAGAGAAAACGACGTTTTTTATGTTGCAAATGCGTTTGAAATGAACTTTATGTATACCGATGATTGCTGGATTTAAGTTATACAATATCTCAATATTGGAGCATGGACCGCAAGCAATATTTTAAGGCACGACTATCAGTACTCATTGAAGAAGTTTTGCAGAAAAAAAAATTGAGAAAAAAAATTTACAAAAATGCGCAGCCTACCCAGATTACCTCTAAACCATTAGTAAAACCTTTGCAAACTTTTTTTTTTCGTAATCAGAAAGAAAATTTATCACTGCGTTTTTTTTTTGTGTTTTTTTTTGTAAAGTTATGACACTTTGAAATTTAAGTTCTCCATTGTGTAAATTTCAAAATGTCATAATTTTACAAAAAAATCAAAATTTTCAAAAACCAAAAAAAAAGTACGGGGTGATAAATTTTTCTTCTGATCATGAAAAAAATATATTTTGTAAAGATGTTACTAATGGTCTAGAAGGAATCTGGGGAGGCTGCGCATATTTGTAACTTTTTTTTTTCAAATTTTTTTCTGCAAAACTTCTTCAATCAGTACTGATAGTCTTGCCTTCAAATATTGCTTGGGTTCCATACTTCAATACTAAGATATGGTACAACCTAAATCCACTGGTCGCCATTGGATAACATGAATAAAAGAGACCAAGGATCCCTAAAGTAATCTTTATCAAGAGCGATATTTTCTTCAGGTGGCCCGTTAAGCATAGTAGAAAAGAAACATTTTCAATGTTTCCTCAAGAAACTCCATCCATGTTTCATACCTTGCTCTAGAAAAAACTAATCACAATTCTGCTGAATAGTGAGTATGACCGAATGCAGGAAGCAGTTAGCAATAAAATTTAAAATTTAGATTCATTGAGTTTGCTTTCTGACGGTTGGACTGATATCAATGGTGTCGCTTATAAACGTTATTTTCACAACTCCGCCCAGATAACATTTTGAGTTATAATTTTTGGCCTATACGCCCAATTAGTCGTGTAATGGTTGTAAAATGGTCGAAAAAATAATTTTAATGACTGAGGTCGTCTAAGGGTCATTATAAGGTTATACCAATCGAAACTCCTTGTCGTATGAAGGTCATATGGTACTCATAAGATGACTAATTGTACGATAAAAGTGAATGGAGTTTTTTGTGCTGAAGGATCAAGGGATTAAAGATTCAAGGGATTTTTGGGTTCTTGAGTCTATTTTTTGAGGTTATGAATAACCCTGACGTGATGGGTTTAAACGGATCTCAGATTCGGATTCAGCGACCCCAAAAACATCAAATAAACATGGTCTGGTCAGAGGAAGCATTTTTTTCGATTTTTTTTTGTGGAGCTGTGTAATTGATAACGTTCTTCATATATTTATAATTGGAAATGGCTTCATTATTTACATTCAGATTGTTTATTTCAAGTTGAATCCTGTCATTAATGACTTGAATACTATTATTATTATTACTGACAATATATTTTAGAAATCCCCAAAAAATAAATCCATAGGGGTCAAATCTGGACTGTTAGGTGGCCATTTATTAGGTCCATTATTCCCTATCCATACTGGGAATACATTATTAAAATGATCTCGAACTGGTAGGACACTATGCTACATCCAAATCATATCATCAAGTTAGGCTTCCGGCAAATTCTGCAAAAGAATATTTTCTGCTTGTGGGATAATTATTTTCAGATAGGTAACTCCAGTTAAAGTATAATCATAAAATATAGGCTCAACAATTTTGTTTCTGAAAATTTCACACCAAACGCTAACAGTTTTTCTTTCTGATTTTGTTAGTTGTTTTACCAATCTATTTCTGTTGTGCTTGTTTTCTCACGACTTTCGATTTTTTCTACTAAAAACACCTGCCGTAGAAAAGGATGATTCATCAGTCCATAATATTTTAGTAAAAAAAATCGGGATCTTCGTCCAACTGTTGAATCATCTGGCGGCAAAAGTCCAGCCTTTTCCTTTTATGAGCCTCTGTTAAAACTTGTACGGGTAAAATTTTATATGGTTTGTAGCTGTTATTTTTTAACGTACGTTGAATTTGGCATAACTTTTACCTAATTGATCGACTGCATTATTTATACTACATTCAGAATTTTCTAAAAAATAATACAATGTTTCAAAAAGTCTATTCGCTAATAAATATGGATGGGCTTACCTTCGAAATGAAGCAGTATATCTAGCTGTTTTTCCTGGTTTGCTTAAACTACACGCTTTTTTCTACTAAAACTGGAGGTATTATTCACCTTTCTGTAAATATTTTTGAACATATTTTCTGATGGTGTTGGACGATTTGGATACAACACCCTATATGCTCTTTTTGCTGCACGTTTATTTTTGTTATTTTGTATATAACAAGTAAATATTTGGACTGTTTCCTCGTCACTGTAAACCATTTTGATTATTTCATTAAAGAAATGTCACTTATCAAACATAATAGTTGCCATTTTCATAGCTCACTGTAATAATGTTACTTTTCCATATTTACAGTAATTCGTTTAACTAAGATATTCGACGTTTAATAACTCAAAAACGGTATATGGTAGGGGTAACACATGATATTTTTTGAAATCAGGAACAAAGGATCATTCCAAAAATTTAATAATATACAGGGTATCCCATTTAAAAAAAAAATTTTTTGTATCACCTGAAATCTGCACGCTACTGTACTTTTAATAGCATTTTAACAAAATTCAGTCATAACCACACAACTTTTATTTAAACCTTTTCTTTTTTCTATTGGCAATAATAACGATGATAAGGGGTGGGTAATTATAATGAATAACCGAGTACACCTATTTAATGTAGACAACTGGTTTATTTGTATATTACTATATGAAATAAAACATTTCATCAGCCTCGTTTATTTTTTTATTATGTTGATTTATGCAGACATTTTTGCTTTTGATAATTTCTATTTCTATCATAAATGAGAAATGAAACAATAACTATACCCACTTATTTTAAAATTTTGTGACTATGAAAAAAATGTACATCAGATAATTTCATCAGTTTTTTGTTATACAGTATTGATGAAAAGATTAGTATATTACGAATTTAGCTTAAAAAAAAGACATAAATTTTCGGAAATTTTTTTGTGGAATATTCCCGAAAATTTTCCCAAAAATGTATTCCCAAAAATGCCCATCTCCTAAATAAAATAATTGTTTGAAAATTCACCCTCGACTTTGTATGTAACGTTTCAAAGATACAAACGTTAAAGAGCATTTATGTAATTTAGGTTATATTTGTTTCAACCTGTGTCGTGTACCAGTTTTTGTTGTTATTTAATTTATTACTCATTATGAACAAGAAAAACTCAATTTAATTAGTCCTGAGGATGCTAATAAAAATAACAAAACGTCTTTGACTACATTAAAAAGCCCCCCCCCTAGGCAGACCACTGATAGAAATAAGAAGAACTCTCAGTTTAAAAGGATCTTAATTTTTGTTTGTTGCATGTGATTGCAAAAAGAGGGCACCTACTACTACCTCTACTGAATCGCCTCGATTTGCTACCTATAGCAGTAACCATAACTATGTATTTTTTCACTATTTCAGGATTTGGAAAGACATGAGCCTTAACGACAGTCTTTCTGAGGTAGAACGAGCCAAGCTTGCAGTTTGGGACTATCCAGTGAGCGATAAGTACACGAAAATGTGGCAAGCCATGAAAGAAGCCGGTCTACCAAATACTCTGAAAGAAGCCGTCAGCAAAGTGAGAGCATCAAAGTCATCTAGCGAGGGTTTTGCGTTCTTAGGCGATGCAACTGATATAAGGTATCTGGAGATAACAAATTGCGACCTCACTGTTGTTGGAGAGGAGTTCTCCAGGAAGCCGTATGCCATAGCGGTACAGCAGGGATCACCTTTGAAAGATCAGTTCAATACTGCGTAAGTGTATAATATCCATATGTTAAAAAGTAACCACCATTGCAAATTTCACACGTTTGTATTACAATGTGCAAGGTTTTAAATTAATTGTGGATAATTTTAGAGCAACATTCTCGATGAAAAACTAGTATAGTTTATCCAATATGAATTGAAACACTTCACTCTAAAGTGTATATACCAGAAGGGCGCATTTCCACTCTCATCGTCAAAAAAATAGGGCGCAAATCGTGCTTGTATGTATTGAACGATACCTCTACATTACATTCGATGTGAGAATGTGGTAATGCAGCGCACCAATGTGAAACTCGGGCGGTAGTGTCCGAACTCTGACGAATTAAGTCGTGATTTGAATAGATTACAGGACTAGTTGTTTATATTGACCGTACAGTGCAGTTCATGTAATAATGTTGGATAAATATAATTATTTTTTTGTGAGATATTTATAGCATTTTAGTGATCTTATTAAGTGGTTTTAGTAATATTTCAATATTTGCAATAATTATTATTATTAACATTGCTTTTTGGAGGCCCTTTGAAACGCATGAAAATGAATTATCCGAAGAAAATATTGAACCGGTGGCGCCGTTAATTGAAACTAGTTCGGAGTTTAATAAGAACAAGGATTTACATGTTCAATGTCAGTGTCTTATTTTAAATATTTATGAATGTTTATAGAGAGAAAATAATGAAACGACAGATAGGGACATTGTAAATAGAATTCATGAATTAACTAAACTTTCGACTTCTACGATTTATTGCGTTATTAAGGAAGGGGATGTTATAGATCACTCTACAAAGCGGAAAGGAAGAAAACGAAAATTTTATAGAATAGACGATACCTCGGCGAACGGTTTATAGTTTCTATGAGGAAAATAAAGTACCAACTTTAGAAATGATTCGTGACAAATTGCGTGATTATCCGGATTATAATTATAAATCTTTAGAAACGCTACCAGGTATTTTATTAGATTGCGGCTTTAAACACAAAAAAAATAGATAATCGATGGTTATAATGGAATCGCGACGTATCGTTGAACTTCGACGAGAATACTTATATAAAATGAAAGAATACCGTGAATCAAATAGGCATATAGTATATCTCGATGAGACCTGGTTTAACACACACCATGTTGTTCAGTACGGTTGGGTAGATGACTCTATTGTAGTTTAAATACACCTTGCACGAGAGGAAAGCGCGTTATAATTATTCATGCCGGAAGCAAATACGGTTTTGTAACCAACGCATTGCTCTTATCGGCCAAAAAACATAACACAACCCTCTGCTGATTATCATGAAGACATGACTGCGGATTTGTTCGAAAAATGGTTCACTGAACAGCTTCTACCTAACATTCCTCCAAATTCGGTCGGCATGCTTCGTATCACTCGCGCTTATTACATAAAATACCTAATAATAGTACCAAAAAGGAGGACATTTTAAAATTTATGAGAAATAAAAATATGGACATCCCTGAAAAGGTTCCGATAAAGGAAGAATTATTAAAACGTCTAAAGGAGCATAATTTTAAAAACGAATATGTAGTTGATCTTTGCAAGAGACACGGTCATACGCTCGCGCGGTTGCCACCGTATTATTACGTGTTTAATCCGATCGAGATGGTTTGGGGCACTATAAAGAAACATTTACGGAAATGCAATCTGTCACCAACTTTAAGCGCAGTAGTACTTGATAATATACGACAAGTAGTAAGTAAATGAAGTGAGCAATAGCCACATATGGGGAAAATGCGAAAGTCATGTTATAGAAAAAGAAAACGAGTATCCTATTTTGTCACCCGTAGCACCAATTATTATTCAAACCGGTGACGATTCTAGTTCAGAATATTCTTCTGATAATTCAATTGCCACTTAGTATTTTTGTTTAAATGTTTTTTTACGTTTAATTGAAGCAACTTAGCTTGAACGGTTCAAGAGATTTATAATTGATTTTGTTTGAGTTTTTAACAAATTTTAAATATTTATTTCTTGTTTTTTGTGATTCAGTTGCCTCGCAGCATTTTTGTTTAAATGTTTTTTACGTTCAATCGAAGCAACTTAGCTTGAACGGTTCAAGAGATTTATAATTGATTTTATTTGAGTTTTTAACAAATTTTAAATATTTATTTTTTGTTTTTTATGATTCAATTGCCACGCATTTTTATTTAAACGTTTTTTACGTTCAATCGATGAACGGTTGAAGAGATTTATAGAGTTGATTTTTTTGAGTTTCTAAGGAAATGCAAATATTTATTTATTTCTTTCTTTTTGTTTTATTTGTTGTGTTATATTTTATTTGAAAAAGTTATTTAATTCTAATTTAATTCTAACATTCCATCATACTAACACCTTTCATATTCCTATCCTATCCTGGCACAAATATTCACATCTCCACGTTGGTTTTTGCCGGATGGTGACATTTTATACAAGACTCAATATCAATTTTTACAGTTTGTAGAAAATGTCAATAACTAAGTGAGTAAGATTCTTAACTTTTATTCAATCATCAAAATTGCTTATTCAACTAATATAAATAAATAAACAAGTAAGTAAATAAATAAAAAGGTTATTATAGGTATTGTACATACATATAAACTCATATAAAATAGTAAAAAAATAATCAAAAAAGTTGATTGAGGAAGCCGTTACTATGTGGTAGTTCATTATCACAGGAAAACGAGTAAAACACTACTATGTTTTTTTACCACTATATTTGCACAGAATTGTGACTGCAGTTTCGATAGTTACGTCATTATCAAACAATTTTTGGTCGACGCTCATGGATATGACTAAATTCCCGTTGTTGGCGTTTTTATGCTGTTTCAATTCATATTGGAAACACTATAATGCACGTAGAAATATAGTGTTTCCAATATGAATTGGAACAGCATAAAAACGCCAACAACGGGAATTTAAATTTTCATTTTTTTCCTTTCCGCTTTGTAGAGTGATCTATAACATCCCCTTCCTTAATAACGCGATAAATCGTAGAAATCGAAAGTTTAGTTAATTCATGAATTCTATTTACAATGTCCCTATCTATCGTTTCAATATTTTCTCACTTTAAACATTCATAAATATTTAAAATAAGACGCTGACATTGAACATGTAAATCCTTGTTCTTATTAACCTCCGAACTAGTTTCAATTAACGGCGCCACCGGTTCAATATTTTCTTCAGATAATTTATTTTCATGCGTTTCAAAGGGCCTCCAAAAAACCATGTTAATAATAATAATTAATGCAAATATTGAAATATTACGAAAACCACTTAATAAGATCACTAAATCCAAAATTATTACATGAACTGCACTGTACGGTCAATATAAACAACTAGTCCTGTAGTCTGTTCAAATCACGATTTGATTCGTCAGAGTTCGGACACTACCTCCCGAGTTTCACATCCGGTCCGCTGCATTGCAACATTCTCATATCGAATGTAATGTAAAGGTATTGTTCAATAAATACAAGCACGATTTGCGCTCTATTTCTTTGACGATGAGAGTGGAAATGCGCCCTCCTGGTATAAACACTTTAGACTGAAGTATTTCAATTCATATTGGATAAACTATAATAGATCTGCAGATATATTTAAGTGTAATGTGTTCCTTTGCAGAATCTTACAACTGCTGAATCGCCGCGAACTGGAACGCCTCAAAGAGAGGTGGTGGAATAAGAATCCGAACAAGAAGGATTGTGAGAAGGCTGACGACCAGTCTGACGGAATCAGCATCCAGAATATCGGAGGAGTATTCATCGTTATCTTTGTAGGAATCGGCTTGGCTTGCATCACCCTTGCCTTTGAATATTGGTGGTACAAATACAGAAAAGGATCTAAAATAATCGATGTGCAAGAGACATCTAAACAACACCATCACCACCACAAACCGACTTTTCCAAAAGAAGCAGCTATCGTAAGATCCAAAGAAGGATCAAACGTTAAGAATAATGCTAGTTTCTTTCCCAAATCACGCTTTTAAATGGGTGACAATGTGAGATATTATTTGTGTGGAATCAGTGTTTTATTGTTTATAATGTGCTTGAGATTTAAATTAATCAGCTGTTTTGGCACAAACACACATGGTTTAACTGCAACTGAGTTTCTCTCTGTATAATACAAGAAGTGGTGCCCGATTAACCACAGCAGTATGACATACACGTATGCAGGTTTCATTTCATTAGGAAGCAACAAATTAGAGTTTAAATTAATGTGCACTTTTTTACATGGTAGCGTCAGGAAAAACATAAACGACTAGTTTGAATTCTACAAAACATATGTGCGGAAAAAGTAGAATATATAGAAAGATTTAAGCTGTAATATAGGAAACAAGGAATGAGACATCTGGTGACCAGTAAGTGAGGTGTATTTTGTTTCAATAATGTGTTATTGAAGGCCCACTAAGCATATATTTAATTTAACCAAGAAAAAAATAATATCACGAGCCTAGACACCCGACAATTTCCGTGCGTACAGGGAGGTAAGAGACAATAATAATAATCATTTGTAGGAATAATAATTAAAATGCATACCTCTAGTGTATTAACATTTCATAAAGCATGTGTTCAAGGCATTAGTATAGATTGTTATTATCAGAATTATATTACACAAAGCATTTACCACCATTTCCCTAACTATTCTCGTATATTGGTTTGCAACACCCATTTACTACATATTAACAATGGAGGTGTACCCTGAATAGCACTTAAAATACGCATAATAAATGATTTTATGTCTCTTAAAATCAATAGCTTTGTCAACACAAATCCACACGTACTGATTCTTCGCGTCCTCCGTGATATTGTCCATAACATTGTTATACACTACTAGAAGACACTTTTTGCACAAATACGAACTTTAGGATAGGGCCATACGTGCTTGTAATTCTCAGAAAAGTTTTTTAACTCAGGGCGCTCAAAGAGTTCCCATGATAAATGTAGTGAACAAAAGAATATTCACAAATACGCAGATTGTCCTGATATGTTTCGTACTTCATTACTATGATGAACCTTTAATTCAAGATACTGTTTGGTACCGTTAGTATGGTGAAACATTACATTTCTGTTACACATGACCCCAAAGTCATCAAACCGAGAAATAATTTTCTAATATTCAACTGTTATTCTCGCGCCGTCTACACACTGCGACGTTTGGAGGAAAACTGATTAGTAAATCAACACGGTCTACATCTCGCCGTGCTTGCGCTTACTGCGTTTTCCTATAGTAGCACAGACAAGCTAGTTGGGAAGCCAGCCCGTGACTCACGGTAACTGCTCCTTGTCTAAACCATGACACATTCTACTAACAAATTAGAAGACCAGATACAAATCGTTTACTGTAGACAGAAAAATATGACACTCTTTTGTCCTTTCTCATAAGAAATCATAATGTTGAATGCTTTCGTCCTAAATGAATTAATTTGTAGTTTATCATAAAACGCTTTTTAGTTGTGAAAAAAAGTGTCATATTTTTATGTCTAACACTATATTCATTTATAGTGAAATGTGTATGAGTTTTTTTGCAGCATCTTGCATAACGGCATGCTCGAAGGTCTCGAGCAAAAATGGTGGATCAACAAACAGTCCAAAAGATAAAGACTGCAAGAAGGCAAATGGAAACGGTCAGTCCTACAGGATCTGCATATCAGCACAGAAAATTGGAGTTATCTCTCTTTAAGACGGCTTGTATTATCCTCACCCTTGAGTATCGGTGGTACAAATACAGAAATGTACAAGTGGCACAAAAACTCAACACAACCACAAATTGACTGTTCCAAAAGATGCCGGATTTATTACAAGATGATTAGTTTAAAAAATGGTTTGCGTCTTCGACGGTTTTTAGAGTAGAATATAAAATATTTTTTTTAATTTGTGAATTTAGTGTTTTATATAATGTAATGTTTTCCTGAAATTAAAAATAATAGGCCGTTTTGGTTTAAGCAAATCAGTTTATCTGTGTGACACTTTTAAAGTACAAACCCATCATTAGTCATAAGTCAATCGCGTGTGTAGTGTAGTATCGCAGGGGCAGGCTGGGCCGAGGAGCTAAGGGGCGCCGTCCCTTGCGCCTCTCAATCCTAGGCGTCCTGGCGCCTTAGCGAATCACAGAGTGTCAACCTAACTAGCACCAAAATGACGGAAACTGACATCGGAACTTTCATATAGTAGGCATTACATAAATGTCACCAAATTTGCGACTTTAATGTAAAATTCACTTTGTTTATGCCCGTGGAGTAACAATTACGTAAAATCACACTCTCTAGTAATTGGCTGCAGTATGTGCAACATCGCGGATACTACTCTGCATTACTTTAAAGCATTTTCAACTTTAAAGTGAGAATTTGCAGTAATGCTGATTGCACAGCGGTAATGGTCCTGTTTAGGAAATAAGTAATTTGGATCACAATCGTTGTAGCGTGGCGCTACTGAATAACTTGTGTGTTTAAAAATGCTCCGATGAGTGCTCGCAGATCGGACGATGTTTTTGGAGTGTTTTTCGAGCACGGGAGACAATGCTGAGCCACAGACTAGAGAGGTCATGTTAGCTTGATTTTTTACCGTTTGTGAGTACGAGGCTGGAGTTGATTTTATTTTAAACAGAAGAGAAGTATTGTTTGGCGCATCAGATATGAAGGTGATGCCCAAAGGTAGTAGCAGTTTGTGAGTAAGAAATTAAAAGATATGGAAGCTGTGCCCCACCCGCTGGTAAGGCCATCTTAATTAAATTATAAACTAGATACCTAGCAATGATAAGCATCCACCGGTGTCAGCTGGAGGTGCCGCTTATGAGCGACGAATAATTTGACTTTAATGATTTGCAAATCTGTCTGTGTTTATGACCTATATATATACACAGGGTGAGTCACCAAGGGCGCCTCGGTCGATATCTCCTTTAATATTTATTATACAAAAAAAGTTTCAAATAAAAGTTGTAGGAGGCGAAGAGTACCATATTTCAAAATTATTTCTAATCACACAGGGTGTTTGATGTTAGAGTGGCATATCAAAAGTATGGTTTTTTAAATGGGACACCCTATATATTTTTGCAAATTCTTATTCTTCCTTTAATTACCTTTTCGAGTATATCTTCTTTTTGAAATTCTGTTGCGGCGTTGTCGAGCTATTCAACTTTTTCCAAAAAAATTGTCACTTGCAGACCTCACTAATAAATTCTGCATGAGCGGTATTTTCACAGATTAAGCAAACTTTTTTTTGTTAAATGTTAAGCAATGCCATGGCCTAGCCTCCTGATATTTTAAAGTTGAAATTATTTGTACAGGGTGTTTATTACGATGATACAAAAAATGGCTAACTTTAATCTATCATAACTTCATTTTTTTAAATAGAACACCCCATATATTTTTACATATTTGGATAGAGTTTTTGTCGCTCTACAACTTTTATTAACCTATAGTTATACCTAAAACCAGCGGTTTCCAGTGAAACTGCATTCTAATAAAAACATCAGGTAATTTCTAGAAATTCGGATATCATAGGAGGCATTGTTTTTTTTTTTGTTTTTGCAAGAAACAACTATGAGCATTATTGTTTCAGTTAATGTAAGTTTCATCTTTTATGAATGAAAATAAAGTTGTATTATTATTCTACATTTAAATACTTGAACTGTGTGAATTTTCCAAATATCTAGATGGCATTTATCACTGACATTTGTTTGGAACAAATTTGAAACGCGTTTAATTTGCAGACTTTATTGTTACGTTGATTTCTACTTAAATAAGTATTTAAAATGAATTTTTCTAAGCAAGAAAGAATTAATATGATTTACTGTATCGGGGAGAGTTATGGCAATTGTTTGTTGGCCTCTAGATTGTATGGTCAAAAATATCCAGACCAAAGACATCCGAATTGTCGCGCTTTTACAAAATTAAAAACTAAATTCGATGAAAGCGGAAAAGTTATGTTTAAGAAGCCGAAGCGAATTAAACCAGTTGAAAATGAAGAGAACACATTATATGTTGTGCTAAGCCTCGTAGAAAATCCACATGTAAGTTCAAGATTTTTAAGTAGGGAATTGGATATTAGTCAGTCCAGTATTGCAAGGATTATAAAAGAAAATAAGTTTCACCCTTATCATATCCAATTATTGCAAGAACTAGAAGCTAATGATTTTATTAAGAGACGAGAATTTTGTGAATGGGCAATTCAGAAAGTGCGATAACAATCGGATTTTTTCGACTACGTGTTGTTTTCCGACGAGGCTAAAAACAGAAATGTTAATAGGCACAATCTGCACTACTATTCTACAGAAAATCCCCATTTCAGACGGAGTATTGACTATCAACATAGGTGGTCATTAAACGTTTGGGGTGGAATTATAGGAGGATATGTAATTGGGCCAAATTTTTTTGAAGGCAGAATAAATGGAGAAACATATCTACACTTTTTAAGAAATAGTCTGCCAAATTTGTTGGAAAATTTACCATTAGCTACAATACGAAGGTTTTGGCTGCAGCATGACGGGGCGCCGCCAGCCCACTACAGTGCGCAAGTACGCAACTATTTGAATAATGAATATCCAGATAAGTGGATTGGTAGAGGTGGGCGAATTTGTTGGCCACCTAGGTCACCTGACCTAACAAAGTTAGATTATTTTATGTGGGGTTATATAAAAGAGACCGTTTATAGAACTGCTCCAACTACAGCTGAAGATATGAAGGAGAGAATTAGAGCTGCATTTCAAGAAATTAATGTTCAGAAATTAAGAAATGTTAGCCAGTCTTTTTGAGTCGTCTAAGATTGTGCGTGCAAGAAAATGGATGACACATTGAACATCTTATGAACGAGATACAAAAAAAACACGTGCCAATGCCTCCTATGATATCCGAATTTCTAGAAATTCCCTGATTTTTTATTAGAATGCAGTTTCACTGGAAATCGTTGGTTTTAGGTATAACTATAGGTTAATAAAAATTATAGAGCGACGAAAAACTCTATCGAAATATGTAAAAATATACGGGGTGTTCCATTTAAAAAATGAAGTTATGATAGATTAAAGTTAGCCATTTTTGTATCATCGTAATAAACACCCTGTACAAATAATTTCAACTTTAAAATATCAGGAGGCTAGGCCATGGCATTGCTTAACATTTAACAAAAAAAGTTTGCTTAATCTGTGCAAATACCGCTCATGCAGAATTTATTAGTGAGGTCTGCAAGTAACAATTTTTTTGGAAAAAGTTGAATAATTCGACAACGCCGCAACAGAATTTCAAAAACAAGATACACTCAAAAAAGGCAATTAAAGGAAGAATAAGAATTTGCAAAAATATATAGGGTGTCCCATTTAAAAAAAAAAAACATACTTTTGGTATGCCACTCTAAAATCAAACACCCTGTATGATTAGAAATAATTTTAGGATATGGTACTCTTGGCCTCCTACAACTTTTATTTGAAACTTTTTCTGTATAGTAAATATTAATGGAGATATCGACCGAGGCGCCCTTGGTGACTCACCCTGTATAAAGTTTATTTGATTTTTCCCGTTGACAATAATAATTAGCGTAACGAGAGACTATTGGAAGTAAATACACGTTTTTTGCTCTTTTTAGCATTATAAGTGAGTTTAATTATTCAGAACATTGATAAATACACTTTTAAAATGAGGGTGGTGCCTAACAAAATATTCTGTATAACCTGGATAAATTTTATTAGTAAATTGACGATTGCCTACTATTTTCTTATGTAGGTACTTAGTTTTAAGTTTACGTAAATTTTCTAGTTAATCGTTCGCTTCTCCGCCCTGAGAAAATAGCCTCAATTTGTTTTCTGTTTTAATTGAATAGACTAAACCTTATTTTTTAGTATCTTGGCTTTATTATTTAAAAATGACGAGGAAAAAACGACGTTGTACAGCGTTACCAAAGAATCACTTCAAAGTCATGATAACTGAAAATGTTCTATTTAAAGTTCCTGTAACGTTGTCGGTGCATTTTCTGGAGCTTCAAAGTTGTGTAACTTATTAGCGACATTAGGTCGACACTTTCTTATTCGGAATTAATCGATAATGGCGCCGAAAAGCAGTAAAACAACAATAAAGACTTTCTGGCATTCATCGATCTTTTATAGGAAGTTGTGTTACAGTTAAGTGAAATTAACAATAACAAATTATTTGATAGATGCGGAACCGGTCCTTATTCGTTGAAATAGATAAATTACCAGGTTAGGAAAATGTCGGGAAAATCGGACATTGTAGTGAAGAACCAACAAATGTTGAAGTAAAGAAGATGCAATTGATTGTGATTGAGATTTATTATTAATTATTATTAATTAAAATTTCACCCATTGAACAAATTCACAAAATTCAGACAAATGAATAACTTAATGAAGTTATAAAATTTACAAATACGTGAATGATCAAATAACAGTAGATATGGATAATAGTGTCAACTTTGGGCAATCGACATTTTCGCCACATTGAATTTTGTTGGTATAAAGTAAACCTCGAATTAATCATTTGTTTAATTTTTGCTAATAACACTTCCACCTGTCACCTGTTGACGTTTACTCAGTCATTAACGTGTTGCCAATCCCAAACAATAAAATTATTTTTACCTATACTCCATTAATTTCATATAAGCACATAAAAAATTTAGCATGGGTGCGCGGTATTACATAAATACATTTTTTGAATGTATATATTACACCGCGCGCCAACACTAGGGACTTATGCACGACTGAAGGTCGACAAAAAGATCGCTCTGCGAGCCCAGGTAAACAAAATTTTATGTTCTCATATGAAATAAATAGAATATAGATCAGATCAGCCAGCGCTACTAATTTAAAAGGGAGGATCGTAAGTACGTGGGAACATTACAGTAACCTTTTCGTAGTAACGTAGTAGAGGCCAACCGCATTTGCTAATTTTGGTAAACTATAATTGGATGATGACACCATATTTGACAAAGATAAAAATATAATTCTGTAAACCATTTTTTTTATTAAATATGGTCATTTGCAAACATCTTTTATAAATATTGTCTGGTCGGGGAAAGAAGACTCGCGGAAAGAATGTGATTTCTGTATTCCATTCACAATTAAACGTAAATGAAATAAATGAATAGTGCATGGCAGATTTTTTGCATTTTTGAGTGTAGGTACACATAATTTTTTGAAAAAATTAATAAATACTCAAAATTATTCATTTATGCGATTTACTATGATGGTATATCCTTCTGCGTGACACATCTCCCCCGCCTATGAAAGCTGACCCCCAGCTTTTTAAATTTGAACGAACAGTAAACAAAGATAATAATAAAAAAATTCATATAATTTACCAAATACATAAATAAATCAATGCAACATGGGAACTATAGAGCCAACTGGTTATTTTTACTTACACCTAAAAGAATATAAATAAATTCTTTGATACTTAAAACATGTTTGGGCATAACTGTGTTTTGAGGTTAAATGAATATTGTAATATTGCCCGGCGCCTCCACCACATGTCACGTATGCAACTTTACGTATGACACGAAGGGTTGGTGTCAGCCCCAAACGCCGCATACCAGCTTTGGCCACCCTCTGCGGAGCCTCCACCGTACGCCACGCTGGAGTCGACCACCCCATCGCTCCATACGTTAATTTAGAATGAAATATTAAAATGTTACTCGCTTGGCAATGGAGAGGTATCATTAGCACTCTTGGTTGAAAAATGAAGGGGAACAAAATAAGATAATGGTAAGATAGACAATTTAGAATAGAAATTATTAACGATTATAAAGAACAAACCATACTTACTTCTAACAACCCACAACTACAATTCACTACCCCCGGCCAGGCCATCTCCCTGGGCGGAAGATGTGTCACACCCAAGACACCCGTTCGACCCCGAGAAAACCTAAAAAGCAACTGCCTACCATTTCTACTTTAATTCTTGGACTCGCCTTCAGTTTCCCTTAGTCAGCATTAGGAAACTTACTTTGTTTCAGGTCATTGTTATAATTTATGCTGTTCCAGCAACTTTGATTTTCATTGTGAAATGCTCTACTTTTATATCGCATGTTGAAACTAAATATTTTAATATTAATTCATATACTGTGTGTACTAATAAAAAGATTCTCAAAATTATTCATTTATGCGATTTACTATGATGGTATATCCTTCTGCGTGACAATATCTCTAGATTATTACACTGGCCGACACAAATTTTGTAACATAGTTCACACTACTAGTTTTATATTGTTATTCCCTCCAAATTAATTGAAAAAATATCCAAGTCGTAATACGTACCATTTTTGTGTGAACAGAATCTATTATATTGCCAGGTAATAAATTTTATGATGGGTCGGCATTTTTAGAAGAGCAAGTTAAAGTAAGGTAGGATATTTTCAGTATCAGTCTTGTTTTGACCTTCCAAGTGCCCAATTGTGTCTGTTGGAAAATGTTTTCGTTTGTCTACATAATTCCGTTACGACAAAAATGTCCAGTCAAACGCGCCGAGTTTGCAAAACCTCACATGACAAGTTTTGTTATATTTGTGGAGAATTCCTTGTGAGGTCACAAGCGAGGCCATATTGTATGAAAAATAGTTTCATTTAGCATAGTAATAATTTTAAGTTCAAATAAGCCGATAGTTGTTTTGAATTTGAATTTTGCCATTATCTGAAAATGTGAAAAAAGATTTTCTATATTTTGAAGTTTTAATCGGAGATCAAGACAAGTAATGGGCTCCCCACGTTTGTTGTGTAAGTTGTAGCGTATCACTAATGCAGTGAATGAAAGGGAAAAAGGAAAAGCATGCCTATTACGGTTCCAAAATGGTATGGCGAGAAGCCACTAATCATTTCGATAATTGCAATTTTTGTGAAACAAGAACCGAGGGATATTCCAAAAAATCAAATATCCGAATTTGCCATCAGCCCTAAGATCTGTTCCTCACAATGCATCAGACTTACCAATGCCAACTGTGCCTTTAGATTGGCAAAATATTGTTTCGGGAGGTAAAAGAAATAGTAACGACTCTTCAGACAGCCCAGATCAGTGTACCGACCCTTTGTATATTTCAGAAAGTTTTATCAATTGAATGATTTGGTACGTGACTTGGGGCTGTCAAAACAACAAGTAGAACTTCTTGGTTCTCACCTTAAGGAGTGGAACTGACTGGCCAAAGAAACAAGGATTACGACTTTTAGAAAAAGAAATGCAACATTTTTCACATTTTATGATATGGAAAATTCACTATGCGCGTGTAATTTAATATCAATTATTCCCCTTCTGAGTGGTGCTTATTCATAAATTCCTCCAAATATAGTTTAAAAAGTTGTATTACTACATAATGGAAATTTAAAACCATTTATACCAATTGCCCATTCAGTAACGGTGAAAGAGGATTATGACAGTATGAGCAACATTTTAAATAAAATTAATTATAACAAATACAAATGCAAATATGTGAGAATTTAAAGGTAGTCATTTTAGTGTGGCTTTATAAAACATTGCTGGTTTCTTTGTTTGTGGGACTGTCGTGTAGTAAAAGAACATTATGTGAAAAGAATTTGGCAGGAAAGGAAAGAATTAGAACCAGGAATTAGTAATGTTAAATATGTGCCCCCTGTAAACCCCAAAAATGTCACCTCTTCATATTAAACTTGGGCTAATGAAAAATTTTGTGAAGGCTATGAAGAAAGAGGGTGAAGGATTTAATACTTAAGAGAACTTTTCCCCAATTAAGTGATGTCAAACTTAAAGAAGGAATTTTTATTGGTCCTCAAATTAGAAAATTGCTTGACGATGCAGATTTTAAAGGAACATCCAACAGACACAGAGCTTGTAACTCATTTGTAAGCGTATTCAGGGAATATGAAGGATGAAAACTACAAACAACTAGTAAGCGAACTTTTAGATTCGTACCAAGCGCTTGGTTGCCATATGTCTTTAACAATTCACTTTCTGCATTCTTATTTAAATCTTTTTCCTGAAAATTTAGGTGCAGTAAGTGACGGGCCAGAGAAAGATTTCATCAAGATATCAGGACAATGGAAATTAGTCATCAAGGACGATGATATCCAGCCATAATAAGTGATTTCTGTTGATTCTTAAAGAGAAACAATTGGTATCTAGCCATGATGAGTGGTTACTCTTGATTCTTTAAGCGAAACTAAGCAAATTTTTTTCAAAAATTATTCTTTATCTTTGTGGATATATCTAAGTAAGCCTATTATATGTCATATAGATTATTGAAAGTAGTGGTGAGAGGTATGAAACTTCTCGTATGGTCTAAATGCTACTATCCGACCGACATCATAGATGTCTCTGTGGCGGATAGCGAGTTGCAAGCAAGTACCGAGAGCGGCGACCTCTAGCCCAGGTGGACTAAACTACTGTTATTAAATATGATTTGTAGGAAACAACTACTCAGCGGGCAAATACCCCGACCTGCATTGGATTACACCTTCAAATCATGATAGATCGATAGCCAATATCATTTGTCAATTCCTAACCAGACATAGACCGGTTTCGAACTTATTTGTTCTCCTCAGTATGCCATAGGTTATGGAACAGACAAATGATAGTGGCCAACCTGCTAGTCATATACTAACTAAGGTAAATTGAGTAGTGGTGAGAGGTATGAAACTTCTCGTATGGTCTAATTAATGATTATTGAAACATAGATAGATAGATAGATAGATAGATCTTTATTGGTCATATATGCACAATTGTGTTTTGACAAGTCGGAGTCATACAAAATGTAATAAAAATATTATAAAATCAGTCTAAAAACTAAAAGGTCGTCATAGATAAAATAACAATAAAAAAAAATTAAATATAAACAACCACAATGCAAAGAGTTGTTACATGAAGACAAACAGGAATGTAAATAAAACATTAAACATGTATAATAAAAGCAAAATGAGAATCATAATTTTATATGGGAGAAGTTAGTTAATAAGAATTCGTTAAAATCGTAGAATGCATTTTCTAGCAAAAACGGTTTAAGTACAAATTTATGTCGTTTGCGTCAAATTCTTGGACGGCCTTCGGCAGCACATTGGAGAACTTTATTGCATAATAACCCGTCCCATTCCTAGTCTTTGTTAACCGCAAAAACTCAAAATTAATATTAATTTTATTAGGTGTTGAATTGGAACGAATGCTGTCGTGATTATTTATATTTTCTTTTATGTACAGGAGACATTGCAGTATGGCAAAGTAGGTACATTTAGATTGATAAAAGTGTCCTTGCAATCCTCTCTGTATGCCAATCTAGCAATGATTCGTATAGCCTTTCTTTGAATTGAAAAACCGGATGGAGTATGTGCCGATTGACCCCATACCAAGATATTGTACGTTAACGAAGTCTGAATCAGTGCAAGATATACCATTAATATTGTTGTCCGTGATACACTATTTGCCAAAATTCGCAACAAGAAAATGTTGTGTGATACATTTTGTAAATTAATTCTGTGTGTTTATTCCAAGTTAATTTATTGTCAAAAGTAACGCCCAAAAATTTAACACAATAAGAGGAATCCATATCTGGAGAGTGTTGTCTTAAGCTAGAAAATCATTATTTCAGTTTTATCTTTATTCAGAACTAACTTATTGGTTAAAAACTAGTCCTCAACTGTATATAACGATAATGAAACCTTGGCATCCCTATGGAAAAAAGCCAAAGTTGTGTTATCTACAAAAAGGGTCAATTTTGCTTATGTATTTCTATTTGGAAAATTATTGACATACATAAGAAATAGTACTAGCCCCAAAACAGACCCTTGAGGAGCACCAACTTTAATATTTAACAAACACAATTATTATTATTAACGTTACAAATTGAGATCTGTCAGTGAGATATGACAAGATCAAATGTACGCTATTTTCGGAAAATGAGAGACTAAAAATAAAAGTTTGTACAGTTCGGAGAGACAGCTTTTTAAATTATTATTATATATAAACGTAAGCATTTCTTGAGGCGATTTTGAATTTGCTAAAAGTTGCTGGTCGGAATACAACACACAATAGTTCATTACTTAACGAAATACGATTATAAAAGGGACTAGTCCATTAATTTGTCCTTTAGACTGTTAGGAAATGATTTAGAGAACATAAAATTATTATGATATACTAAATCGAAACATTGCAAAGTATTTAAATCGGAAAATCTAATTTCAATTTGAACTATAATGGTGTCAAAAATTTCTGTAAAAATTTGTTTGTAATGTATGTCTGTCCTGTCAAAGTTATATGCTGTCTTTCTTTTTAAAATGTGACTCATAATCTATTTCTTCAATATTTTCTAAAAAACCATTATATAGTATTGAAATGTATTTCGTTACTATTGCGAAATTCTTTTAATTTAGATAACACTTTTATCTAAATTAATTCACTTAATTAAGTCTATTTTTTAGAATATGTTATATCAGTTAATTTATTCTGTAAAATTTGGAAAACAACATCAGTTTGCTCAAAAATCATTTTAAAAACCTTTAGAAAAAATATTAAGTTTTTATCCAACAATAACGATTTTAATCCGTAAGCTGCTCTTAAAGTCTGATCGTCATTTAAAAAGTCTTCACTTTCCGAAATAAAGTTAAAAACGTCAATAAGTATTTTCCTGTATGTGTCAACAGTGAAAACAACTCTAGATGAAAAATTCCAACGAGTGGGAGTATTACTCGGTTTCTATGTTCCATAATTCTATTTAAAATATCAGATCTTTTACCAGATTTTGAAAAAAATGACGAAAAACCAGTAATATTAAAAAAAAAATTCTAATTTCTTCAATTCCGTTACAGGCTTTACTCAAAATCAAGTTTAATTTGTGTGCGTTAACAGTGAGTGAAGTAAGCGTGAGGAGCAATATCTTTTATTTTAGTTTGGAGTCCATTAAAATGTCCTGATATAACCGCAGCGTCGTCATAGGTTTGTGCAACTAATTTATTTTTTCAAATTAAATTTACCAATTTCGTCGATTAATAATTTAAATAAACTGTCCGCGTTTCTTCCACTAAACACATAAAAAAACCAACAAACCTTTTAACAACTTCACCGTGCATTATATATCTAAAAATCACGGAAAGTTGAGAATGGCCGTCGTTTCATCAATTTGCCACGAGAAAAATTCGCAATTATGTAGTTCTTCCTAAATGTTGCCTTTAATAATGAAGTTAACACTTTCAATTAGGTCATTTTGAATTGATTTAAATGTTCGGAAAAAACAGTGGCGTTATTCAAAAAGTTCTCTAATTTTAGATCATACGGTTTTAAAAAATCTATTAGCTCCTTGAAATTTCCTTTATTATACGAATGGCATTGTTCGTCATGTCAGGTCTTTGAAAAATATTATCTTGAGAAGATAAATACATAACGGCATCAATTAATCTCTTTAATATTTCCCTATTTCCACGAACTTTTTCATTAAAATTTTCTATTTCTCTTTTATGCGCAGAATCCAAGAAATTTACAATATTTTGTTTACTCAACATTTCGAATTTAATGCAAGATGAAATACGCTCCTGAGATTTTTCATACCTTTCTAAACCTCGTGACAAATTTTGCAAATTATTAAACTCGGCCCTGCCCCAAATTGAGGATTGATCATTAGTAAATAAGAAACATTTCCAACAATATAATTTGTTTCTAACTGCTGATGCCGTTAACCACTCGATTTTTTGAGAATTGCTATCGCTAAATCCTCTTTTTTGTTTACCACTTGTGAAAACTAATGACGGCATTGCCGATGTAGGTCTGACCTTTTTTTTTAATTCTTACCTTTTGATCATAACTAAGAGAACTAAATCCATTGTCATGTTGCGAATATTTTCACATAGAGCACCCATTTTTTAACAACCTGTTGATTATTTTATGTATGTTTATGTTGTTCTCCCACGAAGCCACAAATTGGCACTGTCCTTGTTCTATAAACTGTTGTGAGAGAGGGGATCAACGCTCAACTGAAGTGTACATGCGCTAGAAAGAGATGGGATGCTAGACGCTAGCTGCCCTAACTTTATAGATCCAGAATGTTTGCTGATACGCGCCATAATTCAAGGTCACGAACAATGTATTGAAATGGGGGTTGGCTCGCCGCTAGCCTCAGTTCATCCGAGCAAGCGCGATGAGGGATCGGGAAATATGAATAGAGTGGACTATCTGGACTACAATGTTACATATTTGTGAAAAGGAAATGCAAAAAGTTTTTTTACACTGAAAATTAATTATTGAATTATAAACATCATTGAGAATTTAGATATACCTGAGCAAAAATTTCTACTTGTGAAAAATATTTGAAGATATTCTGCTTATCCCAAAATTGTAGAGGTGGCTCGGCCTCCCCTGCCTCCCCTGACCAGCCGCCACTGCTGTATACTTTGCTTTAGTATTTTCTTTAACTCATATTTTCTCTAACTCGACCAGTCTCGGAGAGATTTAGGAGGTTCGACAGTATTTAGTTCAGTTCTTTTGGCAGTTTATTTAAAGGTATCTTATAGAAAATGAAAAAAATATTTCATAAAAAAACGTTTATTTTGTGTATATTTTATATACAATAATAACAAAATTAAACTACGTCCTATAGGAAAAATAATGGTAAAAAATGTTAAAACATAATATGGTGGGAATAATAATTATGTACAATGTATAGGTAATAAATTAATAATGAAAAAAAATCACATCAAAAACTTACACTTAAAAAAATGGTCCACTATACCTAAATTACGACAATCAAAAGTAACCAGTTAGACTGTTGAAATATAAACTAAAAAATTAAAGTTAAATTTTATTCAAATAACAAATAAATATATACAGGGTGCCATAAATTAAATATGTGCCTTATTTATTTGCCAGTTCGGAAATTAATGGAAAAATGTCTAACATAAACTAGAATAGCAATAATTCCTTATACAGGCGTTGTCCAATAACACGGAGCAAATCGTAGCGCTGTTATATCATCTAATTCCAATGAACAAAAAACAAATGAAGTTATTCAACTGACACTAGAATATAGTGTAATCAAAATACAAAATTACGCGTCGTCCTGCGTGAGCGACCAATTATGAGAAGCGGGTGTGAACATTTTTCTCGCGGCGCAACGAGGCTAAACACAATAGTGGGTTCTGGTGAATGAAATAACTCCACAACAGTTGGATAATTGTTTGAGGGAATTCGTTAGAAGAATTAATTTATGTAGCAATGAGGAGGGGCGTCATTTTGAGCATTTAAGTATTTTTTTTATAATGCGATCATCTTTACTACATTGAAAAGATAAAAAACCGGACATATTACATTTTTTTAAAACTTTTTCCAGTGGAACCTTCTCTTTCTTTGTATTGGTTTAGTTATTGCCTAAGCCCAAAATACCTATTTATCTCCTTTCAAAATCGTTCTCATAGGCATAAATGTTGTTGATTTAGTTGATATTTAAAGTTTTTGTGATTATGTTTTTTTATTTGTTTTTATGAATAAATTCTCATTTATTTCCAAAGGCAACTTTTATTTGCAAATTATTTTAATGCTTTAGATTAATATCTTTCATAGGAGACCAAAAGTTTTAAATTTGCCTTAATTTATTTATAATGAAATCCGTTATAATTACACCAATTTAAAACTTAAATATGACGATTCCTACAGGTAAGGAAAAAATAGGGGTTACTATTTGAAAAAAATTAGTAACTGTTGCCCAAAAGTCAGGAAAAAATTATTTTCAATTTTTTCATATAATTTAGTTTTAATAAAAAATATTGCTTCATATTGCACCCAAATATCACAAATGAACCAGATTATGATATCCAATGCCAACTTGAAAAATTTCCATTATACAAAAGTGTGTCAATTATTAATTTTGAATTTCATAAACAATTTAAATGTCCGCCATATTTGAGGGTAACAAAAATTTTGATTGATTATATAGAAAATTTCATGCATATTCAGAATTTGTTAAAATATACATTTAAAAATTCAAAATTGGTGATACTTCCAGTGAAACCGGAAGTGGTTATTAATATATGTTCGATAAAATAAGCCCATTTACTTCTCATACGTGAGTTTCAAATTTGAAAATTTTATTTCAATTTAAAAAAAAATGGCGGGCTGATACATGATCTCGTTGACGGTATGTGGCGCTTTTCACTTCGTCTCTAGGTATCACATAGACACTACTGCGGTTGAAAATCGTAACACTTTCCTTTTGTAACTATGGTTCTATCCAGTGTCTTGGGCCAAAAAATTCAAATGTTTCATTTACTTAAAGAAGGTTTTGAGTTTTGATACGCCAATGATTTTCTATCAGAGCGTTGTCAATGTCAAGATTGACAAAAAGCCAGACTGGTGCAAAGTAATTTTACAGAAAACCTGGCAGCTCGATAAAAAAATCGTTAAAATTGTTTCGCCTGCTATAATTATTCCCCGTCGGAATTGCTTCGCCCATGGCACCAACAGATAAGTGGGTTTTTTCTATTGAGTTTTAGATTTCTAGAATTATTGTCCGTGTCATTTCGTAAGCGGTGAACACGACAAAAATAATAGTTTTTATATAATTTTTATTTTTTACTTTAGATGCAACAAACTCAAGGTTTTATTCTTTGTCTTTGCAACCTATTTCAATAAGAAAAGAAAATTATTGGCAGTGAAAAACTGACAAGGTTTAAAAACAACAAAATCTTTAAATGTAATGCTAGATTAATCAAAATTTCGCTACTTTTGTTCTAAAACATAAAGCAGTATTGAAAATGCCCTTACTGTATCAATTTCTGTGTAATTATTAGAGATCGGGACGTAGCGATATATTCCAGAGATGGCTTGTACATAGATATAATATTATACTGTAAACACCTAATTAAACATTCCCAAACAATATGAAATGATAAAATATTCTTATGTATTATGCAATAAATCTGATTTCCTCATAAAAATGGGAACAAAATATTAAAGGTTCTTATCAGGTATATAGCTATAAAAACCAATTACTTACTGACCAACGGAGAAATGCTCGTTATTGTCGAGTGCCCAATAGCATTTCATTGATAGATATAGGCGGATCGCGTTGGCTATCACGTTTACGCCCACTGCCACATGTTGAAAATTATTAATACACTCTACGTAATATTTATAAGACGCCTATGTAAATAACACGTAGATACGTAAACAATGTAAAATTAAAGCCGACGGGGGTTAATTTGCTTAAAACATCAAGTTCAATTAATTCCTTCAGAGGATAAAGTGAACCTGTGGATTTATAGACTTCCCGGAAATGATGGTTGGGTGTAATATAAGTGGACGAAACTAAATAATCCACTATTTACGCAATTTTTCCAAAAGTGTATTAGTGGGCAGTATAGAAAAAAATATATCACAGAGATGTGACAGTATTACGCAAAAAAAATAATTCTAAGCTAAATAATAAATATAAATACGTCTGTATTAGAGTGGATAAAACTACCAATACTTGCGGCTGGAAGGTGGCAAATGTTTTAGTGGGTGCATTAATATTGGTAATATACTTTTACCTTTGTAATCGCTAGTAAAGGATACATGAGTGTGTTAGTGTTACATTCACCAATACTTTCAGCCCCTTCAGTACTAACTTTGGATGTTATTGAACTCGTCAAAATAACCACAAGGTAAGATATTGTGTCATATATGCATGATATTTATGCGGTGACACATTACCTAATGTCAACCCTGGAATTTACGTCTTTTATTGCTACCTCTCGATCTCCATAGTCCATTCATCACATATAAGCACATAAAAATTTTTAGCAGAGGTGCGCGGTATATATAAATACATTTTATGTAGTTATAATGCACCACGCGGCCCGCGCGCCTATTTTACAAAACTATGCACGTGTGACGATCGACAAAGGGTTGCTCTGCGAGCCCAGGTAAACAATTTGTTATATGCTTATATGAATGAATGGAGTATAGTAATAATTATACTACTTTCCTGTCATCAAAAATTTGTTATTTTATAGCGTATTGAGGAGGGGGTCAATACGTTTCCCTCCTGGATACGCCACTGATACTGAACAAAACACATATTTAATTGAAGTTGAGTAACATTTTTCAATTTTGTCTTGTCACAATACTAAGTTTAATCTTCTTTGCGACGAGTACTTGAATACTTACTGGTGTAGCAGATGACATTTTACTAATGGTACTCATTGACACCAAAATACTCGCTATCTGTGAGATTCGACCTGATTTGAATCAGCTTTTTAGATTTTGTGACATATGAACTATAGGGTTAGACTATAAACACTTTCTTTGTAAAGATTAAATTTTTAAATCTTTGATTTATCTGTAATTTATTATGAATTCCAAATTACTGTTTTTAATCAGAGTAATTAATAAAAACATTTTCCTAAACTGCCAATGTTTAAGAACTGCTCTTGTACCTGCCCTGAAGATAACAATTTCTCTATTGATTCGCTTTCGAAAAATTTTAACAAACAGTGTTTCAAATAAAACTTGTCATTTGCCACTCTTTTCGTACTTAATCGTTTCGTTAAATTAAAATTGTTTCGTTCGTAATAATTAATGACTTCCCTGTACAAAATACAAGCTTCTAGTACAGCACTTTTAACCCTATAATGTAGAAGCAATTCTACACGAGAAAAAATACCGTAGTTTCTTCCAAACCTTCGATCATAACTCAATAGTCTGGGACAAGTCCAGCTTTTTCTTAACCCCGGTTTTGTCTAATTCCAACTCGATCGTCAGGCTTTCTATTTCCTGCTCTAAAACCCTCGTCCTTCTGAACATCTGTACGTAATTCATCTGCAAGTGCCTCTGATACCTGAGCACTTTTTCTTTCTCTTGCGCCCATGTCCGTCTTTCATTTTCAAATTGTTTTGTTTTGATTTCTAGATCTGTCCTTAGCTTCTCTACTTCGGTGCTAGTATAAATTTTCTCTTCAGTAAATTCCCCGTTTAGTTTTTGTATTTCTATATCCTCTATGCTATCCTCGTGCGTAATTAACTGTCCTCTTTGGGCACGCCCTGGCTCCAACCCCGCTATAGTCATTCAAGCTCATGTCTGACAGTTCTTCTCTCAGTTCCCTAACCTCTGCCCTTAGTCTTTCGGTTTCCGAAATGTCCTCGTAATTCTTCTCAACTGAATCTAATGAATCGTATTGATTAGGTGTCACTTGTAAGGACTTGAGCTTTTTTGATTTCTTCTTTAAGGTTCGCTATTGCGTCATCTTTGGACGAGTTGGAGATTCTTAGTTCTTCTATCTCCTTGTCTTTTCTTCTAACTGCTCTCGGAGTTCGCGGTGATCAGTGCGGACCTGCAGAAGCTCCTGGCATTTGTTGGTTTGGTCGTTCTGGGGAAATAAACAGAAACTTTAATGACTTTTCAAACTGATACCGATGTGTTTACTGATTATAAAATATGCAAAAAATATTAATTATGTCATGATCTCGTTTAGTTAGTAATGTCCCAAATTTGAGGATATTAATCATAGATTAGGCGACAAACCTCTATATGTAATAACAATATTGTTTCGATTCTTGTATCCTAATACATTCCATAGTGCATCTGCTTTCGTTTGCTTCCTTATCCATACAAAATGATCAGCCAGTTTTTATGTTAAAAAAAGAGACAAAAGTTGGTACAAATGCGTATTTTTAATACCATGCCCCAAATTTATTTGAAAACGATTTGAAATAAACAATTTAAGTATCAAATGACCCACCCCACATAGAAAAGCGTACCTGGCACTCTTTCAACTGAGTCTTGAGCAACGACATCTCCCCAGTCTTTTGGCAAAGTCCCCATTCCGTCTCCTCCAGCCTGCTCCTCAAAACAGCCACCTCCTGCCTCAGCCGTTCGCTCTGCAAATTGGCTCGTTGTGTCTCGCCACAGAGCCGTTTCTTGTCCTGCTGCAGCTGTTACGTCTGCATCATGAGCATCTGCTCCAACTTAAGAGACTTTTGGGCGCTAGCTCTAAGCCTGCTGTCTTGGACTGTTTTAAGTCTTTTCAGTTCTCGCTCCCACACTTTTTTCTTTCTCCTGGTATACCCTGAAGATCACCTGTTCGTTGTGTTCCATGGTTTGACGGAGATAGGCAAGTTCTGAGTCGCGGTCTCTGAGGGCGGCTTCCAGTTCTGAAACGCCCGAATCAGAAGGAGAGGGGGTGAGGTCCATGAGGACTTCCACACCTGTCGAGGCGGATATAAGGCGGTAAGGATTTTTGTTTCTGCAAAACAATTAATTACCATAACAAAAACGATATTACCATTCACTTAATAATGAATTATTTTAGATAATTGGGGTAGTTTTTTAGAACAGTTTAAGGATTGTTAGATGCATCTGATGTTGAGGGAGCTATTCCTGAGATAAAGTACTGAAAAAATAGCATCTGCAACAGCAAAACTACCCCAATATCTTGGAAAATTAATATTCGAAATTTTTTATTAAATTAATTAGTTATAATTACTTACATAATAGAATGGTCAGTATTGGAAATTGGTGATTTCCTAACGCTCTCTAAACTGTCACTATTTATCAATTTGTGGCTGTGGGGGAGGGAAGAAAGGGAGCTCATAGCTAAGGGGGGGCGAGGAGGATGCAGACGGGCATGACAAACGCAATTTTCGGTCTAGCGGGTAGTTGTTTAGGGTTACATTTTGTTGGTGAAGGTCGTTACTACCTGTAATGGATAAAAACATTTATTAGTTACACACTAATGGTTTGTAGCAAATATTTGGTTTTATGAATATAAATTCGCTCGCTGGTAAAGTAATTGTAAGTATGAATGCGTATTTCATAAACAAAATTTTTAATTGATAAAAGATGCGAAAACATGTTTAAGAGTTTTAGTCATGATATTTCAACTAAAAATTAACGTGGTCAATTCATCTAATTATAATTTAAATGTATTAACCCCAACTTCAACTGCATAGTAGTTGATTGCACGACCAATACTCTTATGTTGTCAATGGATCGTCGTAATGATAGGCATCGCCAAGAAGTGGCAAAGGGCAGTTGTCCCCTATTTTTTAGCAGTTAATGAATACTTTTCATTAATAATATTTTTATTTATTTTATATTATTGCCCAACGAAGTAATCCAATTACAGGACAAAATAATTAAATAGAGCTGTAATAATAATTATAACATATACAAAATATTTTAATCTAAGTGTATATATATATATATATATATATATATATATATATATATATATATATATATATATATATATATATATATATATATATATATATATATATATATATATATATATATATATATATATATATATATATGTATATATATATATATATATATATATATATATATATATATATATATATATATATATATATATATATATATATATATATATATATATATATATATATATATATATATATATATATATATATATATATATATATATATATATATATATATATATATATATATATATATATATGTATATATATATATATAAACAGAGAAAGGAGGTTAGGACGTGGGTTTAATTACATTACAGTAAAAAATAACAATGATTCAACGGGTACGCCCCGCATAAAGAAAATTGCACGGTGGAAAATGCAAAAATTGCAAATGGCAGAAAGATGCAAACCGTGGACACGTGTTTCTGACTAATTGGTCTTCATCAGCACGGTGTAGCTGAGTTAAAATGATGAACAAAACTCAAAAAAGACACTAAAGGAAAACCACTGACAGGGAGCCAGTCGCACCTTTGTGGCTTCCACTTGGATGGCTCCGGTATGGGAGCATCGTCCAAGCATCGCACACGCGAGCAACTATAGCAACCTGCGTGGGATTCCGGACCCAGGAAAATGAATATGAACAGAGAAAGGAGTTAGACGCGGGTTTAATTACATTATAGTAAAAAATAACAATGATTCAACGGGTACGCCCGCATAAAGAAAATTGCACGGTGGAAAATGCAAAAATTGCAAATGGCAAGAAAGATGCAAACCGTGGACACGTGTTTCTAGACTAATTGGTCTTCATCAGCACGGTGTAGCTGAGTTAAAATGATGAACAAAACTCGAAAAAGACACTAAAGGAAAACCACTGACAGGGAGCCAGTCGCACCTTTGTGGCTCCCATACTGGAGACCATCCAAGTGGAAGCCACAAAGGTGCGACTGGCTCCCTGTCAGTGGTTTTCCTTTCTCTTTTCGAGTTTTGTTCATCATTTTAACTCAGCTACACCGTGCTGATGAAGACCAATTAGTCAGAAAGCGCGTGTCCACGGTTTAGCATCTTTCTGCCATTTTGCAATTTTTGCATTTTTCCACCGTGCAATTTCTTTATGCCCGGGCGTGACCACGTGATCGTTGTTATTTTTACTGTAATGTAATTAAACCCGCGTCTGGCTCCTTTCTCTGTTATATTCATTTTCCTGGGTCCGTCCCGCGCGGGTTATAGTTGCCCGCGTGTGCGATCTTGGACGATGCTCCCATACCGGAGGCCATCCAAGTGGGCCCAAAGCGTAACTGTCGGTGGTTTCTATCTCTTTTCGGTGTCTTTTTTAGCGTCAGGTCTTAACTCACCGTACGCTGTGAGACCAATTAGTCAGAAACACGTGTCCACGGTTTTGCATCTTTCTGCCATTTACAATATTGCATTTTCCCACCGTGCATTCTGTATGCGGGCGTACCCGTTGAATCATTGTTATTTTATATATATATATATATATATATATATATATATATATATATATATATATATATATATATATATATATATATATATATATATATATGTATATGTATATATATATATATATATATATATATATATATATATATATATATATATATATATATATATATATATATATATATATTATATATATATATATATATATATATATATGTATATATATATATATATATATATATATATATATATATATATATATATATATATATATATATATATATATATATATATATATATATATATATATATATATATATATATGTATATATATACATATATATATATATATACATATATATATATATATATATATATATATATATATATTATATATATATATATATATATATATATTATATATATATATATATATATTATATATATATATATATATATATATATATATATATATATATATATATATATATATATATATATATATATATATATATATATATATATATATATATATATATATATATATATATATATATATATATATATATATATATATATATATACACATACATATATATATATATATATAAAACATTTAATAGTATCTAAATATACATAAAAATTAAAAGAAAAACAAGGAGACAGATGAAACACTAAAAATTAGAAAAAACACATGAATAAAGTATGATTATACTGATCAGATGAAATTACATGGATGTAATTAATTATTACTTATAGAAATAATAACCTTTTGATATTTGCAAAAATGTAACTAATCTACAGTGATTAATCTCACATAAATGAGAAATTTCATTAAAATTCTGACACATAATATGCATGGAAGACTTTATGAGATTATTCGTTCTACTACTCCCGAATTTATTGAGTATGATTTGCAAAAGATAGTTTGTTGTCAAAAAGGATTCCAAGATCATTCACTAAAACACAGCGAGAGAGTGTTAGGCTATTATATGTGTAATTGAAAGTTATCTACTCGCCGTTACGTGTATATGAACATACTTTGCATTTGGAGACATTCATTTGTAGTTTATTTACATTGCACCATTCTTCTACCGTATCAATTTGTAATTTTAAGTTTACACAGTCGTCAAGAGTTTCCACAGTGGCATATAACTTTAAATCATCAGCAAAGGAGGCTATTAGTTTAAGATTTCCGTAAGATCATTAAATAATACGATAAATAAGAGTGGTCTAGGTTTGATCCCTGCGGCATCCCAGACGTTGTAAGGTAAATATCAGAATCAAACTCGTTATACGCGACATATTGAGGTCTATCGTTTAGATAAGAAGTAAATAAGAGACACAGTGTGTTACTAAATCCATAACTATGTAACTTATTTTAGCAAAATATAATGTGCAATTCGATTAAAGGCTGTGTTAATTATATCTACTCGGCTTCTCTGATCCATATATTTTGAAATATATTGATTAACTATCGCAAGATCTGAAACTGTTGAGCGTTTTTTCAAGAAAGCCGTGTTGCCTAGGTGATATAAATCGTTTGAACTGTGGATAGATTTCAACGTATATATTTCAAGGACTTTGGCGAGAGTTACATAATATAGAGATAGGTAGATAGTGTTCAATATTGTCTGGGGAATCGTATTTTAAAACTGAACACACCTTTGCTAATTTCCATATGCGGGGAAATGTGCCCTCCTTGAGGATTAGATTGAATATAATTAGTAAGGGAGGAATAAAAGCAGACGCACAATCTTTTATAACAAAACTCGGAATGAGATCGTGGCCTGAGGTCATTTTGTTTGGTAACTTTTTAATTAATAATCTCTAATATTATTTTCAGTATATAAATCTACGTTAATACAGGGATAGTTCGTATGAAGTAGATCTTCATTTCCATCTGGAACTTCAGAATTGGGAAGATAAACACTACTAAAATAATTGGCAAAGTCGGTCACTATAGCAGTCGGATTATCAAATTTGCATTATTGAAATATAAATTACTAGGTATTCTTGAAGACCCTTTTTTATTTTGAACATATGACCAGAAATTCTTTGAATCATTTGATATGCTATTTTCCACATTGCAAAGATAGTTATTATAGGCTATCTTTACTTGGTTTTTAATAACAGCTCGCATTCTTGACAATTTTAGATGATAATAGTGATCATTAGAGGTTTTATATTTTTTTCTTTAATATAATTTTAGCTGAATGTTATGTATAATATCAGAGGTGTACCAAATGGAATAATTTCTTTTACGATTTTTATATAACGGAACATGTAAATCCAGTAAATGGTAAATTTTTATATAAAATTCATCACACATATTGTCGATTAGAATAGTCATTTAAAAATGTCCAATCGGTATAGAGGAGAGTCCTACAAACTGTGAAAATTTGCTTTTTAAATTATATGATTTGCTCACAAAATTGCTAAGAAAGTCATTTCTCTCTAAAACGTTCTTAAAATTGATTGATAATGCCGGAGTAAATTGTTTTCATTAACTAGGGGGCAAATTTTCGTGAGATGCAACACAATGGATATCTGTAATTATTAAGTCCAATAATCTACCATACATATTGCGTATATGATTTTTCTTGTTTCAGGTCGGTAAATTGCAAAAAAATTATTAAATACTTGCGATTTGAAATAAGTTATATCTACGTTGACAAAATGACTGACGTTAAAATCTCCCAAAATAATTATTTTTTCTCATAATATGGATAGGTATGTCCTATAATAAAAACCAATCAATTACATTACTAAATAATTTTTAAAAAGTGGCTAAAGTGACATTCACAAATTCTAAATTATTCTAAAAATGCTGCTCGTCCTCTTGGAGTTTTGGAGGCGACGCCCATAGTCGACTTTTAATAACTGCTCAAATAAAATAGGATAATTCTTAAAGAACTCATAAGCATCTAAATTTTACTTTATTGTCTATTATAAAGTACTTACTCCCATAAAGAGTCAGTCTAGATCCGGGCCTGGTAAGAATCGAGTCGACCCGTATCGCTCACCGGTGATACCGAATCTTGCTGAAGGCGTCATGGCTGCTGGTTTGAAAGCTATAGGTCGAATTACCACCTTACCCTGGAACAAAAGAAACAAAATGTAAAAGACACCTCGCGGGCTGCATTGAGATAGGTGTACATACAAGGTGGACCCACTAATTTCTGTTATTTTAATTTAATAAATCTGCAAACAAAATATGTGCTAAGAATTCGTGGTGTGAAGAGAATTTCTCCTTAGGATAACCTGACACATATTTGCAAATTATGAATAAAAATAAATAAATAAAAAGTATATGTTTAATATATAACAGAATAGATTAGAAATAAATACGAGTATGTTTAATATATATATGGATCCATAAATATATGCCTGTGTGTGTGTATAAATAAATATAATTTTTTTTTACCTTTTTTATGTATGTGTGTAAGTATGTGTATGGATGTGTATGATGTACGTAGTACGTATACATGTGTGTATGTATATGTATATATGTGTATTGTGTATGTATTAATACGTGCATATATGTGCCGGTATGTGGCTACGTGTGCATGCGTGTATATACGTATATATTTATTTCTTATAATTTTTGTATCTCACGAAGAAATATGAAAATATTTCTGTGAGTCTTATGTTTATTGCTGTATACAATTATTATTATTTTTGTATTTTATATTTGTATATACCTTGATTCAATAAACATCTTCTAATTCTAATTCTAATATACGATCTAGGTCCTACAAATGTCTAAGGCTAAAGAAGATGGATTTTCTACCACAAATATTCTTCTGCTCAGATTTAAATGAAACAAAATTTTTGACCTTTAAATATTATTATATTCATTATCAGATAATCGCGGCTGCTTCCAAGAGCGCCATTATTGGTTCTGGACCATGCGGAGCAATCTTAGAGCCCTTTCGAACCAAAGCATCTTCCCTGATTTGGAAGTTGATTCTCCAGTTCCGTAGGATAGCTCTGCTCACTGTAGATATACTCATTTATTTATCCATTATCATTTTACTCAAAGACAGTGTATACATGAATTATTTACGAGAACAGAAGCCGAACATTGACAAGTGAGGTACAATAACTATTTCAAGAAAAAAAATTAAATATCATTAATGTTTTCGACTTAATGTTTAAAAATTACGAATTAGGGCTATAAAACTTAACATTCATACACTTCTGCTGATAGAGTATTGATGTAGTCAAATATAGACATTTTTATGTCATAAATTATTCCCTAGATCTTTAATTGTTAATCTAACCAAAATGTCACCATTTATATCATAATTATGTTCATATTGAGTTACATTGGTGTCATAGGATAGGATATTACATTTTCTGTCTTCAATATCAATTATTATACACCATCATTTACAAATTCATTAAAAAACTAAGGGTCTCAAAATGAACCCTTGTGGAACCCCTAATGAAGCTGTGAATTTTAAAGAGATAAAACCGTTATATGCAATACATTTATGAAGCGTATGTGATTAAACAGCATATTTTAGTCGATTTCATGGCCCTACCACGAAAAAGACCAATTCCATCCCAACCTAATTTAAATTTGAAAAAATTGTTAATAGAAAAATGTCTGGCTCTATTACGACTTGGTTGTATTTAAGAAGCATATACAGTGTGGAAATTAAGTAACGCATAAATTCAGTAATTCCGTTGATATTAATTTTTTGGGAAAAATCTCGAAGGGGTAAGCGATTTTAACTTCAGCAAATATTTTCAGTCTACTTTCAGTTTTTTATGTCATTTATTTTTTAAGTTATGACGTCATCGACTTTTTTTTAAATGACAACCTATACTTTTTTATTATTGATTTTGGTAGTAGTTTTTATTCCGGTTCCGACCGTATGAAATTTTCAATATGTTATATTTGAAGAAAATCGAGAAAAACAGTCTTAAAGTTCAAATAACAAAAATTCATTAAATTGGGAAAATTTTTCTAGTTGCCTAAGTTTGACCGAAAGTTATCGACGGCACATTCGTTTTTATTTTGAAATTATACAAATAGTTGAAAAATCGAACTAATGTGATACCCCGGCAACTAGATAAATTTTCCCAATTTAATGAATTTTTGTTATTTGAACTTTAAGACTGTTTTTCTCGATTTTCTTCAAATATAACATGTTAAAAATTTCATACGGTCCGGAACCGGAATAAAAACTACTACCAAAATCAATAATAAAAAGTATAGGTTGTCATTTAAAAAAAGTCGATGACGTCATAACTTAAAAAATAAATGACGCAAGAAACTGAAAATAGACTGAACTATTTGCTGAAGTCAAAATCGCTATACCCCTTCGAGATTTTTTCCAAAAAATTAATATCAACGGAATTCCTGAATTTATGCGTTACTTAATTTCCACACTGTATATTTATGTGTTGGTATTCGGCAAAATCAATTTCAACGAACAAAACTATTTATTTCAGTTGGCATTAAAATAAAGAGGATAATGGCTGTGTACATATCACATTGACACCCGGTATATATCACTGGTTATACACGGTACATTTGCGTGTCTTAAGTACGGGCATCATAAAAAATAAAACAATACCTACAATAAGCAATAAATAAAAGCAAACGTGTTGAGTTGCTTACTATACTAAAAGATAAGTGTAAGCATAATATCTTTGATGCCGAGGTATAAGAATAAGCGTGGTGGTTTTTATTCTTGTTCGACGTGAAACATATCTTATTTTTTACTGCTGCCAACCATACCAGTGGTTTAGAGAGAATTTATCGTTAAGGGGTCATAAAACAAATAACATATCCAACTGAAAACATTATTGTAAAAAGGACAAAACTTCAAGCAGGGTTCCCACCAACATTGGAATTTTGAATTCCCTGACTTTCCAGGACCAAAATCTTAATTTTCCAGGACCAAAATATGAATATTTATCACATTTTAATAAAACCTGTATACAAGTAGATTAGATGTACCTACTTATCAAAATTTGTTTCAAATAAGCATGGAAAAATATGAGACTGTTATAGTAACTTTTATCGTTACATTGTTTATAAAGAATTTATTTTAAATATTGGAGTTAAAATTCTACCTATTCTACCGGAATTTTGTATTATCATGAATAACTGACGATATTATTTCAGCCCAGCTGGAATTTGTTTTTACGTCGACCCATGACTCTTTAAAATATGTTCTTTTTACCATTTTGAGCTAAAATATTCGTTAACTGTAACAGCAAGTAAATTCGAAAATACAGATTTACTCACCATCTTGAATGTTGAATGTAATGCACCCGTCAACACAAAACCAATGTTGCACCTGTTAATATATTTTTTACACCTATTTTTTTATATATGTAAATATCTTGCAAGGCCGATTTAGAAATTTTTTACCAAAATATATAAAATTCAAATCTTATTATAGATAATTTTTTGTACAGCAGAAAAAAGTATTTTATGTGAGACTGAAATTCCAGGATTTTACTGAAATTTCTTGAATTCCCTGACTTTTCAGGTCTCCATGACCACTTTTTGGATTCCCTGACTTTTCCAGGTTTCCAGGTTTTTCCAGGTTGGTGGGAACAGAGTTTATAAAAAATGCATAAGTGGTAAATTATTTATATAATATAGAGGTTTCAATAAGAGCGCAATATTTCAAGGTTCAATAAAACATGGTTTTCTGTAGCAAAGTATTGAAATATTTATTGAGTTATAATGTAGATATTTGGGAGTTATGTATGGAACAACACATCTGGTAAATGGACGCCAAGGCTTTGCTGGCGCATGCGTATTCCTTTGGCGAAATTTTGAATAACGGTGTTGCATACATATGGAGGTATTTCGTTGATATAGCGTCTAATTTCAGCCTTCAATGCTTCGGTGGTCGCGGGCTTGTTGGCATAAACCTGTGACTTCAGGTAACCCCACAGCCAAAAGTTCAAAGGTGTTAAATTGCAAGAGCGTTGCGGCCAATTCTGGTCACCAAACCGAGAGATGACACGACCAGGAAAAGACTCGTGCAAGATCGTCAATGTTTCACGGGCGGTATGACAAGTGGCACAGTCCTGCTGAAACCACATGTTGTCAAGAGTAATATATTCCAATTGAGGCAGAAAGAAACTGGGTTATCATAGCACGATAACGTTCGCCATTCACCGTTACTGCATTACTTGCCTCGTCTTCGAAGAAAAACGGCCCAATGATTTCTCCAAACCACAATGCATACCAAACAGTGATACTTTTTGGGTGCATTGCTTTCTCATGAATCATTCGTAGATTTTCTGAGCCCCAAATGTGGCAGTTTTGCCTATTAATGAAGCCATCGAGGTGAAAATGGGGCTTCATCACTGAAAACGATTTTATCCGCAAAATCGGCATTCACTTCTTGTTATTTAAGGATCCAATTGGTGAACTCTTTCGCTGTGCATGGTCTGTTGGCAGAAGTTGTCAAGAATCAATTGGACTTTGTGGGCATGGAGATGCCTACTGCACTCGTCCGAAAATAAAATCATTCCCAAAAAATCATTGTTTGGTTGCACGTTATTCTGCAAAATCCAATTGCAATATTCCATCTTACGTTCGTAATCATTTTCATACAAGTGCTGGTGCAATTGGTATTTAAAACATTTATCGCGGTATTTGTGCAAAATTCGGCTTACTGTTTGGTGACTAATTTCCAATTCAAACCCAATATTCCTTAATGAAACAGTCTTATCTTATCTTCTACTCGAGCCAAAACATTAATTTCCGTTCCTTCGTCAAGAATGAAGTTTTCTTCGAGATCATTGTTGGGCTCACTTCGGAATTGATTTTCAGTTTAAAATAATTTCTTGCTGGACATTGTTTGTCTATCAGGATATCGGTCGGCATAAAGGTGTCTATAGCCGCAACGGCATTTTTTCTACATTCCCCATAAATAATTAACATCGCCACTTTTTCATCTCTTGTATAAATTTGTAGTATTTTGAACACAATTACCAAGAATTTTAAATAATTTTTAAAGACACAATAAAAACACCGGTAAACCAATAAATGTTTGACAAGCTAAATATTTCATTGTTTTCAAAGCCACCTTAGTTAGTTACTTCTTAACATTTAATTAGAACAAAATTGTATTTTTCTTATTTTATTTTAGTTGTAATTTTGTTTATATTTATAAAAAAGCATTTTATATATATTTTTATTTGTTAATAAGCTCACTGCAAATTGAAATTTAGCTCAGAATATTTTAAATGTCTAACTTTTTTATTTTAGTGTCTGTAAATTTTAGTTATGCCACAGACATTAAATTAGGCGCTTCTTTTTTAGAACTATAAACATCTAGCGAATTGTTACAAATATCTGTTTTCATCCTGCTGCTTTTCCCTTAAATTTAGCTACGTGAAAGTAAGATTTAAATCTTGAAGTGAAATCGGGTCTGCTCCTGCAGAAAAACGGACTATAGTATATCGCATCCTGCTGTGCAGCAAGAAAATTCTTACTTCAGAAGGATACAACCACTCTTCACGGTTAGAACAAGAATATTCTAGCAAAAGCCATGCAATCCGTGGAATATCATCTGGCTGACAATCAACAGTCGTTCGTTCGGCAGGCGAGGGTCACACCCAGCGCCGGCCGTCAGTCTTGCCCGAGGCGGCATCGCCTGCTATGATCACCAGTCTGACACACTTCGCTGGAGCTACAGGTTACAGCTCAGAGGACGTCGAGAACTAATTACGGTTTGAGAGTAGGCTGGGATTCATATTTTCTCGGTTGTTTGTTTTGTTTAGTGGCCATTTCAAAGGGTTTGTGCGGTTTTTTGTTTCACTCTTTCGTTTACGACACATTATCAAGTGGCCGAAGCGTTACCAGGGGAGTGCTAGGGCATATTGGGGTATCTCCTGGCATTTTTCGGGCACCCTTTAAGTCAATTCAGTACATAATTTGTATCGAATATTTTAGAACAAAACCACGAAATTCAGTCTTCAGTTAGTATTTCTAGAAAAAGATAATAAAATAATTATTGGGTATTACATAAGCATTTTATCAAACCTAACATGATAACAATAATAAATATTTGTGGTTATTTATATTTTATACTGATTTATTTTCTACCTAAAACTTTTATGCTAGCGCATTCAGATAAGAATGACAGTACACAGTACATAAGATATAATATATACAGTGTGTCCACGGTTGCCAAGAAGAAAAACTTCTTTATTTAATCATTTACGAACAAAGTTAATCTGTATAATAAATTCTGCTTCACTTAAAACCCTTAAATAATTATTCAGATTTAAGTTTATGTACAGGGTGTTCACACCTAAATAAGATGCATATAAGAACTTCTAACCAACATGGTTTCAGGGAAAATATGTCTATAGAAACTGCTTCTTTTCAATTACTGAATTACACATACAAAGAATTGGGTGACGGTAAATATGTGTTATCAGCTAGAGCTGTCCGAGGTCACCTGGCCGACAGAGCCGTCATATGACTTATATGTTTACATCATATCATAATACTTGAATAAGTACAATAAATGAAAATAAATTTTAACAATAATGTTACATTTTATAAAAATTTGTATAAAACTCACCCTTTTAAGCAAATTTATGAAGTAGTTTGGTTGTCGTCATCACAAAGTGGGGAAGATCTATAGTATAATAGCATCAGGTATGTTTCTACAGCTATCTCTGTCAGCGATGTTCGCTTTGGTGAAAAAATATGTTTTGCATTTTGAAAATGACCATTCGACATCTACGGATGTAATACAGGCATAAGTAAAACAATCTGTGAACTCACTTAACGAAGTTGTAGATGCACCATCACAAATTTGTCTTAATTTGCTAAAATCAGGATCTTTCTGTAATACACTCTCGAATTTTTTCACTAACGCGATTATTTTTTGCGTCATTTATAGCCTGTAGCTGTGTATTTACGTCGTCCACTATTTGCAGCGATTCCACTAACGACAACGAACTATTTTGCAATTTTTCTATTGCGTCGTGTAGTCCTCTATAATTGTTATTAATAGTTTTTAAATCTGCTTCAAGGGAAACGTCTTGAAAGCTTGTCTGGCTTTCCCTAATAGCTGCAGCCTCGTTAGGGTTGAACTGTAGTATCACAGCTTTTATTTGTTGAAAATATTCAGCATAATAAAAAGCCGCTTTCAACCATGTTCTCCAACGTGTAAGAATCGGCTCTGGTGGTTCAGGGATACCAGGACACTGTCTGTGAAATGCTCGAAGCCGTTTAGGAGATTTGAGAAAAACTTTTTTGTATTTGCTATTAATGCATCTACCTCTGGAAAACATTTTCGAATCGTTTCTGCCACAAGATGTAACGCATGCACTTTACACGTAACATGTAAAAACCTACAATTGTCTCTTTGAAAAGAACGGCCTACCCTGCACATTGTCGCAGCACTATCAGTCACAAACATCAATACTTGACTTGTTGAAAGTTCAAATTTTTCGAATGTCTCCAACACCCCACGCGTAATTATTTCGCCAGTACACGCAGTTAGTCTTTTACTAGCTAGTAAAAGTGGAAATGTTAGTTTAAGAGGGCCCAGTACACGTACTATAATATTTAAAATAGAATTTTTTTACAATCTGTCGTCTCGTCAATACATAACCAGAGCCGTGTATTTTTTTAATCCACATTTAATCCTATTTACAATGTCTTCACGAACAGCTGAAATATATCTACGTAACGATGTACGACTTGGTAAGTTCACCTGGGGATTGTATTTATTCCAAAACTTCCGAAATGGTTGTTTATCCAGTATGTGTAGCGGAATATTACAGGCTATTAACATTAACAATAAATCAAACATAAACTGAGTTGTCAAAGGCATGCCATTTTTTTTATTTTGATGTTGCACGGTGTTGATATGACGACGACAATCTGTTTTGTGCCAGCACATTAAGTCTGGATTACAAACTTTACAAATTATTTTGCATCCGTCATAGAATAAATCCGGAAATTCACAGATAAATTTATTCACTGTGTCCGCGTACGGTCGTTTTTTACCCTTTGGTGCGTTTGACATTATGTATAATTTATAGGTACAACCTCACGCATCAACCGTTCAAATAAGACTGCAGCGTAAATCACTTCTAAATCGGCACGTGTGACGCCATCGCAAGACCGTGGCTGTACTCCAGTCACCTCGGACAGCTCTAGTTATCACTAATGTTTTCTCGGTTAAAAATTATTTGCCATGGGAATTAGAGGAACCATGTTGCAGTGAATTTTGTCATATATGTCAAACATGTTGGTCAAATATGACAACATAAAATCAGAAATAAAAAATGTAGAGATGGGAGTTCCTCAGAGTTCAGTATTGGGCCCTCTATTGTTTATGATATATGTGAATGACTTACCATGCATATATCTAAAGGAGAAGTAACCATGTTTGCCGATGATACTGCTGTAACCATTGCAGCTCCAACCACTGACGGGTTTCAGTTAGTATGGTGTGTGTACGTGATGAAATTGAAGCATGGTGCCAACGTAATAAATTAATTTTAAATAACGAAAAAAAACTGTATTTTTAGAGAATTTTCATATAAGAAAACCATTACCACTAATTTTGAAACGGTAAATATAATGGAATTATCTGAAAGTGTAAAATTTTTAGGGACGTGTTTGGACGATAAACTGGCATGAACATATCGATTCTGTGTGTGCTAAGCTTAATTCTGGATTTTTGCAATCTTTCAAATGAAGGCATATTTAAACACAAATGGTCTAGCTTAGTCACTGGGCATATTATTGTCTCTTGGGGAGTTGGAAAAACAATAGATATGGTAGACCAAAACCGTATTGTTAGATTAATCTTTATTATACCACCGATGGGTAGTTGTAAAGATGTTTTCAAAATTAAAAATATTCTAACTGTTCCCTTAATATTCTTATGGAAATGTGCTCTGTATGTTTTTAAACAAAAATCATACTTTAAGTGTGTGGGGTGAATATCATTCCTATAGCACCAGACATGGAAACAATTTGAATATTGCATCACATAAAACTTCTTTCTTTAAAAAGTCACCTGTATATAATTTTACTGTAATTTTTAATAAACCACCGTTGCATTTAAAAGAAATAAATAGTTATGTCAAATTTAAAAAATAAAACAAAACTTTTTTTTATTGAAAAAGCTTTTATTCAACTTAAGAATATTTAGATGCCAAATTATAATTTATTTTGTGTTCATCTTTTTGTATTATGTGACAATTACGTTTTGTACTCTGTAAAAATGTATATACATGTATTTATATGAATACAAATATTTAGGTATTTATTTGTATGTGTCCTGTATTTATATTTTGTTTACTTTAAATTTATGTGGATTTTTTTTTTAAATATCGTGTCAAATTGTGTTTAATCTGCATGCAGAAATTTTTTAAGATAATGACTACGAATATTTTATATGCTTGTTATGTATATTGGTATTATTTTTATATTTTTTTATTTATCTATAAACATTCTCTGACGTGCCATATTAATTGTATCTTGAACGGTAAATAAAGATTATTATTATTATTATTATTATTATAAGGTACATCATACAAACTATTAATTATTAACTAAATGTTATAAAATAATAAAGACTTTTAAATTTCGTATATTGATTTCACACGAAGTTTTATCATTTTAATTCCATAAAAACTATTTCAAATTACATGAGTTTTGAATTTCCAATTTTTTTAATTTGTAGCGTGTAAAACTGGTTGGTGCGTAGACTGTTCTGGACACCCTGTATATAAACTTAAATCTGAATAATTATTTATGGATTTTAAGAGAAGCAGAATTTATTACATAGAGACTGACTTTTTTTCGTAAATGATTAAATAAAGAAGCTTTTTAATTAATTTAAAAAATTATAAACACTTTGAAGATGAAGTTACTTTGTGAAAATCCATTTAGATTAAAAATTATAAACACTTTTTTTTTTTTTTTAATTGTCTAATTTTTCACTTTATTTCTTATTTTACAACTAGTTTCATCCTATTCGGACATTTTCAAGTAATGTCCGAATAGGATGAAACTAGTTGTAAAATAACAAATAAAGTGACAATTAGACAAGTAAAAAAAAAGTGTTTATAATTTTTAAATCAAAATGGTTTTCACAAAGTAACTTCATCTTCAATCAACCT